>MU172354.1:62371-144370 GCA_016695485.1 Suillus hirtellus
CCATTTCAGTAGAAGTTCCAATGAAAATTTCAGCATCAGTACTTTTTCCAATGATTTTCATTGGAATCACTATCCACAGTGAAGAGACTTGACGACAAAGCGGTCTTTGTCGATCGTATTTACGACCGATTGCAACAAACTGCTACTACTTAGTTTATCACGAATATTTACGTGCGAGAAGTCATGTTGACCACGACAGTGGGCATTGCGTATATGCACATTATGGTTGCTAGTGTACTAACATCGGAAACCGATGGATGATCATTCGATCATGATAAGAACTATCCACCTGATACATTCATAAACTTATCATTTGTACCCGAAATACTGTGAGCACGGTCATGGACTTATCGTTTGCAGCCGAAATGTTGTGACTCTGAAGAGAACCTGTCTTTGTTAACGCTCTTGATGTCAAAAAAATCAAAATTTCACTGTTGGCTGAAGCTTGAAGTTCAGACGTCTCCATGCCAGCGCGATGGGGGCTGAAGTCATAGAACACCAACACCTAGAAAGCATCAATCAATAAGCATAGCATGGGCATTATGCGATGGAACATCCCCACACTATTGATAACTCTTGATGTCTTCAGCGGATCCTTGTATTATCGTCAAGGAAAAGTTCTAGGACTATATAATGTCAGCACAAACACAAAGAAAAGGTGGAGCTCGTATATCTAGATAAGCGATGGGACCGTTCTTTGAGGAAATGTTCTCGGACGACTATGCAAGTCCTGCAGCGAGTACAGATCTTAATTAGCTGAACGCCTCGGGACAGCGAACGTGACAGTATCTTGACTCTGGGGTGAATTTATATTCAGTTCTGTGCCAGAGTCCGACAATGGCATCAGGCAGGAACGTCGCACAGGCCCGACGAGTTGGAGCTTCCCAGTAAGCGAGTCGTATTTGACACAACCACTTGGAAAGCACCAACTAATCAGCATAGTTCCGTGGGTGTGCGGGGAGTAAAAAGATTATGCTGATCGTAGAAAATATTGATCCACCATTAGGCCGATCACCGTGAACTGTTTCGTGGTGGGATGCCCATGATAAGCAGAAACGGGGGGCAGGTGGATCGTTGAGTCAGCAGTGTGTGAGGCGCCGCTTCAAAATCAAAATAGCCTCTACTTTGGCTTCGAGCTTCTGCTAATTGCAAGCGCCAACAATTCCATGTCTTATCCTTTCTCCGAGTATAGTCGACTCTACTAAGTGTCGTAACTTGCTCGGATCCCAAGTGAACGTGAACTTTGAGAATTGAGCAGCCCTTTTGAGTCCCATTAGTAACTAAGTGGCCACTTATACAGGCAGGATATATCACCTTGCAGTATGTCGCACGTTCTGTATTTGCCTCTAGTAGCACTAACGGTGATCCAGTGAACATTAGCCAACCAGCCTGAGACGCTTGGATACTATCACGTACGGTTCACCATTATTCGCGTGTCAAGCCTTGTCCCCGCTGTATCGAGCCTCATTCATGTCGTTCCATTCCCTCTCATACCTCAGCAAAACTGCATAAAGCTTTGGCTATGCAACGTCATTTTCACTCGATGATATGCCAAGGCCGCGTCAAACCACGCGGAGACAGGAAGAGTAGGCGATACCATCAGGAATTAATATTGTAGGCTAGTCGGGTACGTTGCTAATAGCTCTGACGTGGCATCTTTGCCTCATTATAATCGCGTCACTGGTGAATCATGACAAAGGCAAAACTCCATGGCACCCGGAATCGCTACACCCACGAAATGACTAGAAGGGATAGGTTCTCCCGAGTCCCACAGTATCATCCGCCAGGCATAACCATTTTGCCAAATTTTCTTGTTGATGATATAAAAGCGAGTCATCTTCCTACTGTCACTAACGTCCACCCGTCTTAGACTCAAAGAGATCATTCGAGTACCTCAGCAGGTCATACCACCTTAAACAGACAATGCGTTTCTTCTTCCCCGCCATTATCATTGCATTGACAGCATCTATTATGTCTGTTACAGCAAGGCGAGTCCCAGCCTGTAGTCCTGAAGGCGGGAAATGCAAGACGGCTAGCGATTGTTGCGATGAAAATGCGTCCTGCGTTGTTACGTGCGCGGTGCCCAACCAGAACATTCCGGGCTGAGAACAAGCCGACTTGCACGTAGCGACAAACTGGTGAGTACTTTTACATTTGATTGGTATTGGTGCTGTTGTTAATATAGCAATATGCAGAACGCTGCTCGATGAGAAATGAGCAGAGGCAGTATTGGGTGGAAGGAGTGCATGATATGGGTGTATGAGGGAGGTATTTGCGTACTGTCTGGTCTGGGATAAATAGAGCACCATGGGTCGGACCGGCCAGCTATAACTCAAATGCTTGTTGGCTAAAAGACGTGCAATTTGATTGGATCAAAAGTCTACTCGACAGGGTATGCAATCATTCATACCATTTTTACCTGTGATTCAGCCGGTCCATTTAGCCAGCCAATACGTCGAGAGTCAATTTTGGGCCCATATTTCTCGATCTGGATGCATTATTTCACCTATGGAGCTTAATGTCCAAATCACGTTGAGTTGTGCACAATTAGCATCAACTCTGGCCGATGCATATACCAATCCTAGTAGGTTCTCTTTATATTCGGCACTTATGTCCTGACTAAATAGCAACAGTTAAGCTGAACGTCGACTCTTTATTCACGAATACGTGCGAGAAGTCAGGTTGACCACAACAGTGGCCATTGCGTATATGCACATTATAGTTGCTAGTGTGCTAACATCGGGACCCGGTGGATGATCGTTCGATCACGATAAGAACTATCCACCTGATACGGTTATAAATTGATCGTTTGCAGCCGAAATGCTGTGAGCACGGTCATGGACTTATCGTTTGCAGCCGAAATGCTGCGACTCTGAAGAGACTTTATTCACGAATATGTGCGAGAAGTCATGTTGACCACGACAATGGGCATTGCGTATACACACATTATGGTTGCTAGTGTGCTAACATCGGGACCTGGTGGGTAATCGTTCGATCATGAGAAGAACTATCCACCTGATACGGTCATAAATTTATCGTTTGCAGCCGAAATGCTGTGAGTATTTGAACCTGTCAAATGAATTAGCGTCACCTTATCAGTGTATCCAACACATAAACTGGCACCACTCATCTTGCTGTCTTGCGACCAAGTAAGAGACAGCAAACAACCTGGTGAGAATCGATTTGAACTACTCCACCCACAATTGATCACGAACCGTGTCAGAGCGAGACTTGATACACCGGGAACCTTAGCGACAAGCTATGGCTGCTAGATTCTTCCGCAGGAAAGCTTCGACTCCTAAGAAAGAATTTGAGGGCCACGAGAACATTATATGGAGTCTCGTCTTTTTGCACGACAATGTTCACATCGTGAGCGCATCGCGAGATGGCATGATGCGGAAGTGGAACTGCGATACGGGACATCTTGTCGGTGAACCGTGGAAAGGTACTGGAGGAGATATAACCGCACTGGCATTGTCACCGAACGGGAAGATAATTGCGTGTGGGAGGGTGAACAGGGGTGTTGAGCGGTGGACCACCAACGGAAAGATGATTAGTAATTGGAGGGGTCACAGAAAGGCGGTGCGGTCGGTGTCGTGGTCTCCAAACGGAAGATATGTTGCCAGCGGGTCCAGTGATGGAACAATTTTCATCCGAAAAGCAAGAAGTGGAGAATTACAGGTTGCAATTGACATTCGGATGCTGCCAGAGCACCGATATGACATCGAATATAGCAGCTGGGAGGAGGTGTGGAGTCTTTCATATTCACCTTTGGGCGATAGAATTGCGTCAGGTTGGAGCGACCATACAATTTACATCTGGAACACAGCAAATGGAGAGCGTGTCATTGGACCTATTGGAGGGGGGAACGTCGTGACTTCGTTGGTGTGGTCGGGCACTAAACTCTATTCCGCCTCCGACAGATTCGCACGTGTTTTTGACACCACCACGGGCCAACTACTCCATGGATATGCGCACGACCATGACATATATTCAGTAGCTCTTTCACCTAAGAACAACTTCCTGGCTTGCGTGGGGTTCTTCGGTATTGTACAGCTATGGGACACAAAATCCCACAAACTCCGCCGATCAGTCATCCAGGATCCTAAAACCATTCATTGTGTGTCATTCTCACAAGACGGGAGATACCTAGCTTATGGCGGATACGACGGGAAAATCACTCTGTGGATCGTCGATGTCAACGCTCCTAAGCTTTCGCAGCACCAAAATCAGCCCAAGTTCATATTTCATGTCAGTACTCACAATTGATTGCCTGCTTCGCCTTTCTCACATGAACATCATGATTACAGGCTGATACTGCAGAGCCATCGGGTTTCCCTCAGCCCCCCAACCCATCCTTAGCTCGACGTTTCTGGGACATGATATCTCGACACCGCTCCCCGGCACATAAGTCTGTTCCACAAGAGCCGCCCAAGCGCTCTTGCCGTGCACGCTCGAAGTAATCCCAGACAATTACATTCTCACCAACGATGGAAATAACAGAAACCGGTCGTAATACCGCATCAGTAGTAACGTCGGCGCCACCTTCACTGCAGCTCGTGAACGGCACGCAGCAGCAGCTGAGTTCATCCTCCACAGCCGTGTTACTGTTGCAAGCCTTGTCAGGACAAGGATCATCGCACAATTTCGTGTGCTCATATTTTGTCACCACTTACCATACCACTCACGACTCAGATTCACGTTGGAGCATTGAAGGCTCTTGCAAGAGGTTCATGGACAATATATGTTTTCCACGTGGACACTACCGCTAGGATTCTTTAGTGCGACCATGTCTTTAGATTTTTCTATGAGGTCGGAATTCTGGCAGCTTTCTTCGTCTTCTCTTGCAAATTCCTCTATTGATAATTACACTTCTATTGTCTTCAAAGTTTTATCAGTGTATATATGTTCTCATATGTTCAGCATCTGGATATCCTTGACACTAGGCCACGTATCTCGATTCGAAGTCAACGTGCAACGAATTTACGAACATAATTTACCACTGCAGTGAGGTAACAATTGATGATCGCACATGGGCTTTTAGAAGAGACGCGATTTGACCACTGCACTAGTTGCACTTTTACACAGGAAAGGCTCTGTCGATGTTACGACTGCCAGACTAATGCAACAACGTTATCACGACTTGCGGCCACGTATTTGCAGAAGACTTGACTTTCCGTCAAACGACCGATTGTGACGCAACGCACTGGTGATGTTTGCACGAGGGTGGTAGTGTTGGTCGAGCCTGTGCAGTGTGGTGGATTTCCTATCCAAGAATATGCTGATAGCCTGCCATAGAGCGAACAGGGAAGTAAGCCGCTCTCTCAACTGAAAACTTGCCATTCACGTGGATTGTCGAACAGATTGAGGACTTGAGCATCATAATTCCAAATTAGCTTCTACATGACGTTTATGCGTTAGAGTTGTCTCTATGAACAACGATGTCGTTGGCCTGCTGGGAACAACGGTGTCGTTGGCCTGCTGGGATTACAATTAAACATGCAATCAGCTCGTACGAATGGGTCTGGAAGAAATAAACTCGCACCTGGAAAAGGTGCTCAGTTTTTGGATCTGCCTGGGAGAATATCGAAGGGTTGTCCACCACTTGGGACACGTGTCACGGATCTGCATACAGGAATACCCAGCCTTATGATTTGCGAGGTACCCGAGGCTGCGCTCCCGCGATGCAGAGCTTAAATATCAAGTATATTACCGGGGATCATCTAGTCCAAGAAACCTGTTCAAATGTTGCACTTGAGAAATAGTAGAACGCACCCCCCACTGGCCAGGCTTTATCAAGCGTGTTCGAATCGATGCAAGTAATTAACAAAGTCGTCGCTTGCCAGGTAGGTACCGTTCCTTGTCGCTTGAAAATAAGCTGTTTATGACTCGGGACGCATTTAGCAATCGACTCACCAACGGCAGAACACTCTGCTTAGCTCGGATGGTAGTACCGCCTCATTTGGAATGATGATAGATTTCAAAGGTTCATGCAATTATGTGTCGGTACGTGTTCTCGGTCCCCGAGCTCTGATCTAAGAATTCAAGAACGTTGGTTACGTCGCCATTGTAGGCCAATGCATTGTATACGTGCGAGAGTATTATTCATAGATTGATGGGTAACGTGACTGAGAAGTCAACGACGCGTTATTTACTAATGTTTGGGTAGTGTTCGAGTGTGATATGTATGTGTGAGACTGTGATTCGAATAAAGCTGTTCCACCAATTTTCTTGTTACTGACCTCGTTGGCTCTGATTCTGCTCATCACAGCAGACGACCACGAGCAGTGTTTCGTTCTAACTTCCTCTGATTCCCATTCACGTCTGCCAGTGTACTTGTATACCATTGCCAATCCCAAGTCTCATTAAATACCACAAGCATCTAACTACCAACTCATTAGCATCTAGCAAGAATGACCATGAACACCTCAGCACCAGAGGCCAACGACGTCTTCTCCCTCTCAGACCATCTTCTTGCAGAACGTCTTCAGTTCGTCAAAGAGGTATGTCTCGTATCCCCTCTTCCGAACAAGTTAAATGAACGTCATATAGATCGGCTTCGGAAACTGGGGCAGCGTTTGGCTTTGCCGTCCTAAATCCAGCTCTTCACCCAACAAGCATAAGGATGTCGAAGTAGCTGTTAAGCTCGTACACCGCTCCAAGACTAGCACAACGGCCGCACGCGTGCGTTCGCTGTAAGTCCGCTTGCCTCGTGGCCCGTTTAACGGACATTTCTGACATATTTCATATCTTCATTTGCGCGTAGATGGAATGAAATGAAGATCGTGCGCTCGTTCAAGGCCGACCCACATCCCTCGATCATCCCATTTCATTCGTTCATCATCACCCCGTCATATGCGCTTATCACGATGTACGTTACTTGTCGCGTTTTTAAGCTCATGGTTGACATATTACGTTGTTTTGCAGGGCATATCTTCCAACTCTCGTTCCCGTCGAGGTTTCCGAACCACGAGCAAAAGAATGGTTCCGCTCACTGTTGGGTGGTGTTCACTTCCTGCACGAGCGTGGGGTCGTGCATAACGACATCAAGTACGTTATCAACCCTTTCCGTCCGTACCTTTTGTCCTGCACTTCGCTAACCGAATTTGTACGTGCCACAGACCTGCCAACATCTTGCTCTCCCACAAGAATATACCCGTATTGGTCGATTTCGGGTTCGCAGAGAAGTACGACCTGTCTTCCCCCAAAGCATTCCATAGTAATTTGACATACGGCACCCCTGAGGTTCGCATTTCCTCCGCTCTATTTTTGCGTTCACGTGACAATTAAACTTTGTGCGACGTGCAGTACCTTTCCCCAGAACGTGCTCGTGGTCTTCCCCATGACACCCGAAAGTCTGACATCTGGTCACTTGGTGTGACTTTTTTCGAGATATTGGTTGGTCGCACGCCATTTGAACATGAAGAGGGCGAACAGTTTGCAAGCAAAGCCGACTTGGAGAAGTACTGGGGCAGGACAGTGAGTATCTTAGGTTTTCAAGTCTGGCGAGCGGATAATTGATGATGCTCATCGCATAGATGCGTGGTAAATGGGTAGGCGCATACACCATTCCCAGACCCGTGGAGAAGCTGCTCAAGCGCATGATTGTTCCCAATGCTGATCTGAGGTGTACGGCGAAACAGGCCATGGCTGATACATATTGGCAGGTTTCAGGTGCAGTTCCGGACAAGCTTGTACATAGTAAGTGATATCTCATCTTCATTAGAAAATGCATACTTATCATTATCGCAGAGAAATCCGCCTCTGCTGCCGTTTCATCCGCGAAGCAGTCGCCCATCCATACACTTTCATCTTCATTCACATCTCCCCCGGCGAAAGATACTTCCACTCCAAAAGACGCTGTACCCAGAGATGCACCTGTCTCGCGGCGTCTTGACATTTCGCTCCCCTGGTCTTCCAATTCTCGTTCTCCCTCCCGTTCCTCAGTATCCCGCTCGGTCTCCCGCACACCTGAAAAGGAGATCCAGGAGGACGCCCGCGTCAACGAGAGGTACCACGCACGATCGAAGTCACAACCCAAGCTCCGCTCACCCTACCCTCACACGGACGGATGTCGCCAAGGACGGAAGTTGTCCACTGTACAAGGATCCCCTGTTGTTAAGAGCGCAAAGAAGCTCGGACCTGCCCCCGTCAGTCCTGTCGATACTCCGAACATGGGTGGTAACACGAGCAACAACTCTGGGTTGTTCTCGCTCAATTCGCTCACGCCAGTTCGGAAACCGCTTGGATCGAAGACACCTTCAAATTTCGCTTTCAGAGATATGGAAGGTGGTAGAAAGAAGAGCGCGAGGACAGGGAGGGAAAACACGCCACGTGCAAAAGAAAACTCGCCAATCACGGATAGCAAGGGCAACACCCCCCAAAACAAAGAAAATGGCACACCCAAAATGAGCGGTCGTAAACCTCGTTCGCGTTCTCGAGCGGGTGTATTGTCAGACCTGACGGGGTTTGCGAAGAATGTGGATTTGGGTGCGCATGGGTTGCCGAAGGCGCGGGCGAAGGGGGCTTTGAGAAGTGTTTCGGACTTCAGGAATGTTTCGAAGGCGGATGTTAGGAGCGCGTCAAGGCCGGACCTTCGTAATGCATCGAAGACGGACGTTCGAAGTGTATCACGGACCGATGTCAGTGTCGCACAGAACATGTCAAGGACAAGTCTAAACGAGCACCACACCCCCAAGGCTTCTGCTGCAGACCTTGAAAACGTATCAACAACCGTAAATGTCAGCGGCATGGCCGATACCACGTCCTCGACCGTAGGCAAAGGCAGCGTGCGTGATCGTATGCGCGAGTGGGAGCGCGAGCGCGAACGGTTGCGGGAGATGGAGAGACTGACGGAGATGCAGCGTGAAGCTGAGTCCATTATGACGTCAGCCAACGGAAACATTAACGATGATGAAACGGAGTTGAGTGATGAAGAGGTGGAGTGTGCGATTCAAAAGGAGGAGGTTCAGGAGGCGCATCGTTCCCCCATTCCGAGCGGCCAGAGGAGTCCTGTGAAGATGCAGGTCAAACATGAAGTGTCGACAGAGGAGACAGATAGCGAGATTGATGCGAATGTTATGAGCTATCGTGCGGATTTGAGCTCAGAACATATAGAGATTGCGAAAATAGGCGTGAGGGCGAGCGCGCAGTTGTTGGAGATGAGCAAAGGAAGTGTCTCGGTGCTTGGAATAGACAGGAGCTATTCAGCGTCGACGGCACCTGGTGAGTGGTCCTTTGCATGCGTTTTATCATATATGCTGATTGATGACGTACGTCCAGCTGAATGTAATCTCCCAAGTGAAATGCGCCGGGCGAGTGAGTCTGGATTCATTGGACTTAAACACAGCGTGAAAGCTTCTATCGGTGCGTCCCTCCTTCTCTGATCACCCCCTTTATCTAATTCTGAACTTTGACGACACAGATAAAGGCGTTCGAATGTACAAGTCCTCGACGCTTGGCCAAATCACGAGTGGTCGTACGACACCTGTGTGGTGTGCTTCCCCGGAGCCTATCGAGTTTGAGCAGCGCCGCTCGGGTGAAGCTGGGAGATTCAGCTATGAGGATATTCGCCCAGAGGATTCCGCTGAGAAGGACCGAGAGACAGCTATAGATCGAATGAATCTCTGGATTCAGAATGTTGAGAGTAAGCGCGATTAGTCTCGTTCACAGGGCGGTGGGCTCATGTAATTCATTTTAAGGAGTCGTCGAAGAAACGCGCCAGAACTTTGCTTTTGCATCCACCAGCATCACACCGCCTCCTGCGCTTCCGCTCTTGCCGCCCATTTCACGTTCTAGTTCTCAGGCGCTCAATGCCAATATGTCGCGTTCGTCTTCGCGCCTTCCAAGGCGGATGCTTGCTGCGAATGAGATTTTTTGTAATGACCCCAATGTGCCGCTGTCCCCTGGACGATCGGCACTTGCGGATCAAAGCAACTCGTTCTCGGGGTATCTCTCTCCTGATGACTCTGGGTTCACCCAGCGTGCTGGTGTGCCTACCATTAATGTACCCGCTCAGACTCCCCGACGCCAGCGTCGTGCTACCATCTCGACGCGTTCGCCCAAGGCCGATGAAAATGATATGGATGGTCTTGGCTCGCCGTCGAAGAGAAGGGAGAAGTCACGGTCTCAGGGAAATTTAGACAGGCACATCAGGCCTATAGATAAGCTAGAATTTGATCTTACGAGAGGTGGGTTTTCTGCATATTGTGATGAGCTTAGTTGTTGATTGTTCTTGAACAGAAACAGTAGTAGCGCCTACGCCACGGTTGTCTGCAGTATTGGATCGGAAGATGTTCATCGCGCCTCCATTCATGCCATGGTCAGGCGATATGGATGGGGCTGACACGCAAACGCCTCACCCGATCAGACGACGGTCAATTCTGTTCGATGACAGTGATATTACTGCGTCTCCTTTTCATGTGGAACCTTATCCACCGCGCAAGTCTGGGGAGCAAATGGTCATCAACTCGCCTGATCAACGTCGTGTGGAAGGCGTCTATGACCGCTTCCTCATGTCTACCACAGGTGTCAAGCGCGTCGGCAAGGGATACCAGTCTGACAACCTCCAACCTGTTCCCACTGCGTTCTCCACTCTAGAGTGTAAACCAACAAGCAGCAATCCCCGTAGCTTCAAGGTGTTTAATTCTTCTCGACGGACGATGCCTCAGCCGGTGTCTAGTGATGACATGTGGGGCAATGCATCTGTGGATGAGCTTGGTGTCGTGGCTTGCAGTGCAAGTACATCACGCTCGTCTAAGGAGGATGGCAAGAACACTGCTACTGCTGCAATCGTTCTCCGCGCGTTCAAGGCGATAGTGCCTGGAAGGACAGTCTCCAGAAGATTGTCCCGCACTATTATGGCCTGATTCTAATAAGTAAATTTATTGTTCATTTGGTTTTCTTAACTTCCTCATTTTCACTTCTCATTCATCCATTACGCTCGCATTACTTGCTTGGTTCTAATTTCTCGGTGCGCATGGTTACCGTTCCCCATGTCATTTCTCTGTCGTCATGATTATTTCCCTCTTTTGGAGCATACATACCCTTCCCGTCATCAAGTTTTCATTGCTCTTATATATTGCTATTGTCATGATTTATCCTCTTTCACATTACCCACACCTTCGATTACCCTCATACTCACGTCATTTTCACGATTTTGCATCACGCACTTCATGAACGTCTCTGTTATTGCTTTTTATGCTATAATTTCACCTCTCGCAATGTTGTCGCATTTTTCCTCGTGATACTTCGAGGTACCTTCATGAGTGTGAATGAATGAATGTTATATTTGATTCTGCTGAGATAGAAGGCGGACATAGTAGTCCGATGGAACAATACAATACACTTGATACCTAATACTAATCAACAATACTGATCAACTACAGTCGTTTGCATAAAGATTTTCAGTTGCGAAACCGCGCAACACGTGTTTGTATATATTTGTCACAGTATGAAATGGGTTGTTTGCTTGGCCAAAGTCACCAAGGTATTTTGGCGCTCTACAGATATATGCAAATACATGTTGCACGGTTTCGCAACCGAAAATCTTTATGCAAATGACTGTAAGAGTAGCTGTTTTTGTGTCATCGCGAAACGTGCTGCATTCGCGAATCAAATCACGCAGCGATCTTCTCCCAGCTTTCCAATCCAAAAATTCCAGGAAGTTGTGCCCATGCTTCTTGTCGGCCTTTCGCGTGTGCGCTCTGGTGTGGGGAGGCACAGCTTTTGCACGCCCCTATTTTCTCCCAATCAGTGAATTGCTCGAACGTGCACGGCCTCCTGAAATCCTGGCGCTGCAAATATTGCAACAAGAGCCAATCATTACCTCCACACTGATCATTGCAACGGGTCCCAAATTTAGATTTTGGAAGTGTGTATAAAAACGGGTGAGTCGTTTGGCGTTGCATATTCAGAAGCTGTTCTTTGCCGAGGATGCAAGCGGTTATATCTGGTAAAGCCAGGATAACTCCACTACTACCCTCAAAGATTGTACTTGCCGGTAACCGGGAGCAGTAGTAATAGGCACAAGGAAGCAGTTCCAAGCAGTTGGTCTCCCGGGCAAGGTTGATGACCGCAAGGACATGTTTTTGCGCGTTTGCGCGGTCGTCCTGATATCCAGGATCATCGAAAGATGCAAGTGTCGTTGGAACGCCGCGTTTCAGTCGCTGAAGTGCTAAATCACGCAATCGTTTCATCTCATATTTCGTGCTGAGACGAAGAACGGCGCATAAATAGACGAAATATTGCGCGTTGTCCTCGAAGTACCTGGCTTAGCAGGTCAGTTGAAGCAACTAATCTTGGAGAACGTAATGCATACGATATCTCATATATGGTAAGGAGGAGCTGCCGGAGCTCTTCAGCATCATCGCCCAGTACAACCACAGGGCACCCTTCATGTGTTTCCGTGTTTTCTATCTGACTTTGAAGAAGTATGGTTGCAAAAACAGAAGATTTTTGGCTTAGAATAGATCCATGTACACGGAAGAAATCATCTCCAGCTTTCAAGACAACGCTCCCATCATCGTACCAAAGGTCGTTCAGATGCGGGGGTGGAGAGTGAGACTCTTCTGTTTCGTTCGGATGTGAAGGCGGGGAGTGTTTTTCGATGTCAAACAGACTATGTCGCTCTGGGGCTAAGGAAACACCACAGAATTCTGGTTTCAGCGGATACGAAGGAGGCCGACCACCGAGCTGGTAATCTTTGGCCCGAAGTTCCTTAATGTCGATATGTAAGAACACAAAGCTTGCTCTACGATGAGTAGCAGCCGCTCACCTCCATCG
This sequence comes from Suillus hirtellus, assembly GCA_016695485.1. Lineage (NCBI taxonomy): Eukaryota > Fungi > Basidiomycota > Agaricomycetes > Boletales > Suillaceae > Suillus > Suillus hirtellus. Next base: position 75,155 of record MU172354.1, read on the forward strand.
AGACACCTTCGTCCAGAAAGATAGTTTGGAAGTATTCACATTTGTCTGGAGTCAACGCTCCGTCAGTGACTTTTGGTGAGAATGGATGACCGATGGTGCTGGGGATATAGTCAGGGAGTGAACTTGTGATAGACATTCCCAATTATTAGTAGTTACTGAGTCCTGACAAGCAGTTACAATAAAGTTGCACTTGCTTTGTAAGTATTACGACGCCACGCCAGCGCTATGTAGTATTTGCACGATTTTGTCTGAGCATCATGCACTTCAAATTCATCGATGCACTTCCAGTGATCCTGTCTTGGGCCGTCCCGGTTATTGCTTTTTTTAGTCTTCTCCTAGTCGGACTAATCGAAGGAAGAGCATCAAGTTGGCGCTGTCGCCATATTTTTTTCTATGGCGCTTTGACATGCGGTTCATACGTACCATGCCAAACTCATGTGTGAACGAGTAGACGTTACATTTGAATCTAGAGGTGGGGCTCGCCCCAATTGAATATGAGGCATTGTTTAGTACGTATCCCAAGTCCATTCGCGACCATGGCGCTGTTCTAACTATTCAATGGGGTAGGCACACTTGTCGTACAATATCTGCTTCGCTTCACGACCCATCAACTTGCAAAATTTCTGAGAGGACTGTTGTTGGCCTCCTGTCCTGGTCTGCCACAGCACGTATAGACGTAAGTGGCGTACACGCGTGATTGTTGCGGAGGACGTCCCAGTACTTGGAAAAGCGGGATGGCCCGCAATACGGTTTTTCTCGAAATTCCACCTGGAATGAACGCGCGAACCAAGACAACGGGTTCGTTTGTCCTGGCGACGTGTTGTCGCAGGCGTTTCCAATTATCATTCGCGTAGTGTTCGCATCGGCACAAGAGCTTGAATGGGCTTGGGTTAACACCTCTAGAGTCGAAAGTGATGTTTGGTTCTCCATGAGTGAGGTCTAACTCTATGACGTTTATGTTGAGCCCATGGTTAGCGATACGTGCTCTGTGTTTCTTCAGCTCATCTTCTATAACACAGTCGAGGAATCTGAGGTCGCGATTTGATATGCCGTTCATCTCGCCGACTGTAAGATGATGCTAAGCTGACGTCGAACAAGTATAGGAGGACGCTCACGAGACCAAGCAGAACGTTCTTGAACTCTGGTACAGTATGCTTTGTGTTTTCCTCTCCTCCAGTCATACCGCTGACACGATTTGCTACAGTAATACGTGTGGAGACATCCCCCACACCGCTTGAGCGTACCTGTCGGCACGGTTTTTCGACACTGATTATGTGTCAACGTAGAACCAGAAATATAGATGATCCAACGCACATTATCGTTATGGCATGTCTGTACATGAACTTTTTCAGGACCATCGTAGTTGAGTAATTTTCGCCGTTCGGTCGTTTCTTGCAGACATGCCCAGCCCGCGTATAATTTCCCACGTTTATCCAGCTGCTTGTCTAGTCCAAGGTCGATTATTTCAGCCACTGCTTTTGCTATGGGCAGGAGCAATGAACGGTAGGCAGTGTATGCGGGGATGATCATGTGGAGTATGTCGGAAAGTGCATCACGAGCCTTGTCGTTGTCCATGAACGGTAAGTACCGTTCGGATTTGAGCAATCCTTTGATAAGATCGGACCGAATGGCTTCTGACATCCACGGAATGCCATCATTTTCTTGCATACGAATCCGCAGAAAAAGCGATGCGTTGGAGATACACCTTGCAGCGTATGTGAGGTTTGCTCGATCAAAAGACCGTCCGACGATGAGGTGGATAACGTGCGTGATTTTCACTATTGCTCCCAGGTTTAATAATGCCCAGCGCATGTCGTCGCGGAATGAAAGTGCTGTAACGATATGCACGTCCCATGCTATACACTCTGGATCCAGGTACTGCCGAGCCATTTCTTGCGACAAATGCATAAGCGCAATCCTCGACGCGGTTTCTGGCCGTCCGTTGAAAGGAAGCAAAGCTTTATCCCAGTCGATTGGTGATTTCGTCTCGTGCGATATTAGAAAGCAGGAGTTAAGGACAACAGATTCACGATACGCATTGAATTGCCCCGTGTGAGACGAGAATCGAGCATCCGTGGTTTCAAGGTTCCAAAGGGCAAATATCAAGGGCATTATTTTAGTATCAGTGACCACCTTCTTCGACCAACCACTCAGCATCCTATCGCGGGTCAACGCCAAAAAGGTCACGACGGCGGTCTTGCAGTCCCGGCGGGTGTTGATGGCAAATGACTCCGCTTGAATGAACTCCTCATAAACATATAGGATCCAACGGCGAATGTCACCCCAGTGACTCAGCAGGTCTGCGATGAGGCCACTCGCCATCTTATCGTCTGATATCCAGATGAAAAATGTAGAACCGATAAAAGTGAGGGCAGCACATGGGGCTTCTACATCATCGACTGATGGATCTTCGAAGTATGGAATATGCATAGCGTCAAGCAAGAGGTAAGCAACTTTAATCATGCGCTCATATTGGCTCGGGAGGCAAGCATGATCTGATGCAAGGGTTGCTAGTTGCGCGATTGCTTGAACAGATCCTTGTGTCGCATTCGCAATGAGGTTCTTGTATGGACAGCGTAAGGTATTGACAGAGCGATTGCCGTGTAATGGCTTACCTCAAAATTCATCTCGTTAAAGCGCGTGGTGAAAGGCATGCCAGTGGGCAAATGCATACTTATTGTGTCGATAACTAATCTGTATGTCAGTGAGCATAATACTTCGAGCCGCGGAGTTCATGAATACGTAAGCAAGCCGTCAATACACATCACGTGATGAACGCGGCGCCGCAACCAATTAATTGTGACTCGCGAAAGAGCCTATGCCTTGTCAGCCAACCAAGTTTTCACCATCATGCTAGACTCTCGGTCGATACCAGGAGATAGCAGCGAAGAAGATTTCGAGTGGGAGGAGGTTGATGTTCCTCAGGAGATCCATGAAACCAATCCAGAGTTGGAACTCCAGTTGGAAGGACCGGCACCGCGAGCGAATATTGAAATCACCCTACACCCGGGGACGAAGAAGGATGATTCCAAGTTGCTTTATATTCGTTACATATGATTGTGTAGTTGCTGACATACGACCATCTAGGAAGGCAGCTGCAGCCGCAGCACGAGCTGAACGCATCTTGAGGACTGGAACTCATAAAGTCCACACAGTGTGTCTTCTTGCAAATGCAAGAGTACGGAATAAGTGGCTGAACGATGAGATTCTTCACGTAAGTGGCTTTTCTTTCCAATTGATTCAACTGTCAATACCTTTCAGGCTCGATTGCTCTCCTTAACACCACTTCATCTTCATAATGGTTTTGCTCTAATACACAAGTCTCGTGAACCCGACCAGAATAAGCGAGGTCGATTATTTGAGGCCGCCGTCACTCGCCTGGCGGAATGGTGGACAAGCACATTTTTCAGCGTTCTTCCTACAGGACACATCAAAAACAGGACTTTTGACGAGAACGAGCGTGATCTTGCCTTACGAGGAAACGCAATTTTTGAAGACGAGGAAAGCGACAACGGGGAACGTATTCGAAGTCCAAATAGTCTTATGAAACACGCCTTGATGCAAACTGGTTCTCGTGATACAAGTGCGCAATTATTCACTGCGTTGTGTCGAGCATTGGACATCCCTGCTAGGTTGGTTGTTAGTCTTCAGAGCGTTCCATGGCAGTCTAGTGTGGGAAAACCCAAATTCAAAATCAGCGAGAAAGGTCGTCCATCATCTAGACAGAAGGGGAAGGAGAGAGCCAGGGACACTGATAGTTTATCGCAAGACAGCGACTTCGAAGGAGCAAAAGAAATCAACCCCCAGTCACCAGCAGAAGTTCTAGGGGATACATCCCCTGGGAAAGCTTCGGCTCAAGCCAAAGGAAAAGGGAAGGCGCAGCCGGTCATCAAGCTCAGGAAAAGCAAGCGCTACTCTGAAAATCGAGCGAGCACCAGAGGTATGCTAGATATCTCAACCTTCGATATAACAGAAGTCATGCTTGTGCTTGCATAGCTCCCTTTGATCCTACAGTCACTCCTCCTGTGTTCTGGACAGAGGTTTTTTCGCGCGCAGATGGCCGGTGGCTTCCTGTCGATCCAATTCGTGGTTTCGTCAACAAACGTCATGTTTTTGACCCTTCCGCTGAGAACTCCTTCAGGTCTGGAGTACCACAAGAGAATCGCATGACTTATGTGGTTGCCCTAGAGGAGGATGGTTTCGGCCGTGACGTGACAGCACGATATGCCAAAGACTACACCGCTAAAGTGGCGAAGGTGCAAGGAGTTGGGATAGGCAGGCGAAAAGAGTGGTGGGATAGCGTCGTGCGGCTAGTGACCAGGCCCTATCGATTGGTGTGTCATGTCTTCTATGCTTGTAAATGTAGTCTCATGGATCATGTAGCAACGTGATGACACCGAGGATACAGAACTGTATAATCATCAGCTTACCGAGGGCATGCCCACCATACTTGCCGGATTCAAGGGTCATCCTTTGTACAAGCGTAATTTCACCTTCTTCACACATCATACTAATTTCAAAGTCCAGATATGTCCTCTCACGGCATCTGAGGCGTGAGGAGGTTATTGATCCTCCTGTCGAGTTGGGCAAGTTCCGGGGCGAACCTGTGTATCCTCGATCTTCCGTCATATCTCTGAAGGCCGCGGAAAACTGGATGCGCCAAGGGCGTGTGGTTCGAGAAGGTTGCCAACCTATGAAGATGGTCAAGCAACGTGCTGTCACTATTGGCCGCAAGCGGGAAATGGAGCTTGCACTCGAGAAAGCAAGAACAGATAGCCACGGTGGAGATGGCCAGGAGGACATGCAAGGCCTATACGCAAAGTCCCAGACGGAGCTCTACAAGCCTCAGCCAGTCATTGACGTTTGTTTAGTCTTAATGACTTCCGGCACATGACTGATCTTCGTGTTCGCAGGGAAAAGTTCCCAAGAACGATTTTGGGAACATCGATCTGTATGTTCCGTCAATGCTCCCTGAGGGTAGTATTCATATCCCGTGTGCGTGATGAAATCGGCGATAGCTGCGACGCAGAACTTAATTCTGATCATTTTCAGTCAAAGGCATTGCCAAAGTGGCCAAGAGGCTTGGCTTTGATTATGCAGAAGCAGTGGTGAGTCTTTCACTTGTACGATTACTCGTGCGCTGACAAGCCCCCCAGACTGGTTTTGAATTCAGGAATCGGAGAGCTATCCCGGTGATTGAGGGAATTGTTGTGGCCGAGGAGAACGAAACTATCATAGTGGAGGTGAACTTGCCACATCACGGATCTTGTTGCGTCTACTGAACTCAACCTTGTCTACAGGCGTATTTGGAAGCTGAAAATGATGCAGAAGAGAAAGCGCATGCCAAACGTTTGGATCAGGTTCACAAGCGTTGGATACGTCTCGTGCAAGGGCTTCGGATTCGAGATCGTCTCCGCAAGCAATACGCATCCAATACAGATGATGCAACGCCGCAGCATTGGTTGGATACGCATAATGCTGAGGCACATCAAGGCGAGCAAGTATGTTTCATTTCCATTCATATTTGTGATTTGGACGTGAGCCTGATCTCTCGCCCCAGCAACCAGGAGGGTACCTCACCACCGCGGACGATGTGGTGAAGCCGTTTCATCTCCCAAAAGATCAGCACACTGTTTTGCCTTCATCCTTACTTTCTTCGACTACCGGTGACGATGGCGCCGAAATCGACGAGGCTGTACCCGAGCGTAGTGGTGCTGCGGTGTCTTATACACATCCCCGCGATTCGCCCCTTCATTTCGCCCAAGATGTGCAGATGGGCGAGGTATCCGCTGACTTGCCTTCTCGGCGGAGTAATGTAATGCCTAAGTCGATGCGCGAGCTGGCCGAAGACGACTTGAAGAGACAGGCCTCGGAGATCGCTCCTTCTGATGAACCTGAACGTCGGCCGCGTTCTACTCCCGCTGCGAGGACAATGAAAGGCGGGCGAGTGAAGACGCTAATGAAGAGTGGTACTAATACCCCTTCCAAGGGCAACTCGTCTTTAGAGCGGAAGAATGGAAAGAAGCGGATCAGAGAAGACAGCGATAGCGCATCAGAGGACGATCATATCGACAATGCAGCTTCTACACGTGATGGGAATTCCAGTAAGGGAAACCCACCTACGACGGGCAGAGTCTTGCGGCCTCGCCCGCAGAAGAATGCTGCTAAATTGCGTGAAGAAGCTGAGTTAGAACGAGCATTTAGAAGAGCGATAGCAGAGTAGATCCGTTCGAGGGGCTTCTCCGTACTTTATAGCTATATGATTTATATCGTCAGAATATACAATATTATTACTCTTGAATTGCGACAGATTTTGAAGGAGCTGTGGGTACCAGCCGGGCAAAAGTTAAATATGATGTGTGACCCCGGACGTCGGGAGACACTTTTGAGACAGATAGTTTGATTGATGATGGTTGGTTGGCAGACTGGCCAGGGTCTACCACAGCATCCGGGATATCGCGGATACTGGCATCCTCATCTCCCGATTCTTGAGTTCTAAGTCTTTTCCCTCCCACATTGTCAGCGTCCGTTTCCTGTAAATCATCCCGCTTTCTTTTACTCGACCTTGCGATCTGATGTTGGCGTTTGTCTTCACGTTTTTGTTCTAATTTTTTGAGCTTCTCGACCGCTTGGGTCAGAGGCTGTAGTGATAGTTGGTGAACTTCGTGAGGTCTCAGTAACGTCTCAAACATCGTGATGTCTAACAGAGGTACACGGGTGAGACTTTCACGTAACATTCAACATCAAAAAACATACCCGTGAAACCCGAATCGTTTAGGGCGCTAACTGTCCGAAGAACTTGCTCCATGCATGGACTAAAACAGCATATACGAGTGGGGCTGGTTTTCTTTTCATTTCCGAGTAAATTGGATATGTTGATTGCTAACGAACAGTGGGCGTACCTTCAATGCCTTCTTGGCGTGCTCAATGGCGTCCCACGGCGCCGGAAGGTCGAGGAATACTGTAGAAAAAGGGTAACCAGCTCGGGCGATCAATCTGTATGATAAGAAAGAGACATGCCTGCATCAACCGTGTCTTCAACTGTGAAACCGTCCTTGCACACGTTGCGGTGTGTGAGGGTGACAATGTCTGCCATCCCGTGGAGCGAAAACTCCTCCCTAGAATGTGATTAAATTCTTTACTATGTCTTAAAGTAGAAGGCCGCATACCTCGCCTTATTTGCACGGGCCTCGTGAAATTCGTATGACCAAAGATGTCCTACCGACCCTATCGTCCTTGCGATGGAGTGGGAGAACGATCCCGAACCAGTACCTGCATGATGTACGTAGTGAATTAAGGGTTCACCCCACGGAGGTCAAATTTCCGATTGGCACAGGCGTTTAGGAAAAGGCAATGAAAGGGATATGAACACAAAAGAGATGGAGAATGAGTTTCAATCTGAGCCACGTTGTTAATCTCCTCATCAATCGCGAGAGGACACATCAATGCGGCGTAGTAAACAAGGATGAATGAAGACTAGAATGATGATCCACGTGTCTTTTCTTCGCTGTGACCAAACTAAAAAAGTGGCGCAGCATCGTGGACGATAGCCAAGAAAAAGCAGCGTTTTCCGCTATAAGTCCCAATTTTAACGCTTACCAGCTTCGATGACACTGCTTCCACGTTTGATGTCAAGCCATGAGGTGATAAACGCGATATCGGCAAGATACAAGATCTGAGTACGATGGGGAAGTGCCATCGTCCAAAGCTCCGGAGTCGGTCGAAGGACATGGATAAATCCTTTGCCATTGCGAGATCCGACTTTGGACCCATAGGGAATTCCAACAAGGTCTGCATGCCGGTAATATCCAAACCTGGAATTAAGATCTTTCCCTGGAGTGATGAGTAAAGGTTGAATGAGTTCTCGAGTCTGACATAAATCAATTACAGGTATGTGAGCTACCCCAAAAATGCAAAAGGTGAGGAACGTGCCTGCCAGATGATAACGAGGTCGCCTGCGGCGACGTCTCGAGCACTCGACCACATCCAATATATTTGGGTCAAGAAGAAGAGCACAGCTGAGCCAATGGCAAGGTGACTACAAGCTTGGCCGGGTCGAGATTGAGTGGGCTATTACCTGTGTGAGAGATCTGGTGAACCCACGATCATGAAATTAAATGCTCAAGGCACAAACTGACAGCAAAGGGAGCACTAGACGTGGATTCTGCTTCTAGTCCTAGGCGACTCCGATTCCCACTATGACCTCCCCGCGTTGTTCAGGCGTTGCACGGTTTGAATGAACCTGGCGTATGAACGAGGATAATGTTACCTTATGTTGTTCAGATCCATCGTGGTTATTACGGAAGCATATCCTTTCTGGAATCAATGATAGTAATACTCAACTAATACCACTACATAATGACACTCAACCCAATCACCTCAATCTCCAAAAAATAATACCATGACTCTGGTAATTCTGTTCAAGTGTCCTCGGGTTTTGGACCCTAAGTCTTCCCTGCAATGGAGAGATAAAAGCACTGTCGACCCCCGACCCTCCGTAGCTTCACTTCTCTCCGTCACTGGTTCTGACGGTATTTGCTGGTATAACAAATCAGCGTAAGGCTCGCCTATTCCATTCGTGCCCACACGCGAACCATATAGGCCCTTCTTTTTGGTCAAAATAATCCATCAGACCGAGGCCATGGAATCAGAGACACCACGCGTTTCATTCAGTACGTGCTTCCTTACCTCAAGCCGTACGACACCAGCTCAACGTTGTACGAAGTCTCCATCGTAGACTTCTCGGAGGATGTAAGTTTAATAATTTACTGTGTCTGTCGCTGGTCCCGAACAAAGTCCTTTTGTCTAGGCTCGTTGGTTGTTCCTTACTGAATCAGTCTCCGACCTGCTAGGCACGACAATTACCATTTAGTGTTCCTCTGACGTTAACGTTGCTGTAGGCTTTGAACCCCGCGAGCTAATAGGCCGCCCTGCTTTGGAGCTTGTACATCCAGACGAGTTCTCTCAGGTAAAGCAGATGCACTAGTACGTTCGCGGATAATATTTTTCGCTAGCCGATGAATGACCAAATCTTGCATCGATTAGTGATACTATCCGCGAAGACAAAGCCGCTGCTCTGGCATATCTTCGATTAAAGCATAAAGATCCCTTCAAAGGATACATTCTTTGTGCGGTCGTGAGTAGTAGTCTCGATCCTGTATTTGACGTGTTTGATTTAAACTTCGGTTCAGTCTCGGACCGTCGTGCACAGCGTTGTGGTAGGCAGCGTATCCTTTGCCACACCCGGTGGAAAGGCGCTCCAGAATACTTCCACTGCACAAGAAGTTGAGGTTGTCACACCTTCTGCGAAGAACTTTGAGCTTAGGGTAGGCATCATACTTTGTTCATCACTGCTCGTCTAAAAATGACTAGCGATGGGGCGACCCATCACCGATGACGTCTAGTCCTAGTACGCCCGACCTCGCTTCACGGGCTGCCTGCGCTTCCACAGACTCGGATACCAGTGATGCGTCATCAAGCCGCAGCCGAAGCAAGAAACCAACAATAATTAGTTTCAATCCGCTGCCCTGCCAGTCCCCAAGGTCGGCACTTATCCTTGACCGGTTCTCGATTCATTGCACGGTCCTCTACTGTTCCAATGACCTTCTCCTGTCAACTACCAGGGTTCTGGGTCGGAGTTTCTTCGATTTTGTCACTAGTCGCACAGAACATAGCGTGCGCAGCTGGATCGATGTCATTAAATCATGGGGCGTCAACGATCGAGGGCAACCGAGCGATGGCGGCTTCGGTTTTGGTAAATTTGTGCTGTTACTTGCTGGCAGAAATTCAAGGTATTGACCGGCTTTCTCCGCCCGTATCTCGTTCTCAACTGTATTGAAGGGGTGAAAATGAGCAAGATACGCCGCTATCGCGGCGCAGACTCGGAGACGCAAGAATCAATTCCCGAATGCCGTCAAGCCCACGTTGCGCCTCCCATTCATCGCCCGGGACGTCATCCCGTTCACGGCCACCATCTTCATCATCCTCTGATCAGGAAATTTCCGTTGACGCTATTTTCTCTGGACACTCGGACGGAATTTTACTGGTACTTCGACCAACTTCAAAAGTATGATTTCGGGCATCTACGTATTCTCTCTCTCAGCATTCTTTTTGCACGTATATCGTGTGATTGTGTTCTTGATACCATGTTTACCTTCGTTCGTCTGTACACTTTTTGTTGTGTCTTTTTGATTTCCTGATGTACCATTTGAATGCGTCTAGTGCGTCGCAATTTGGAGTTCATAATTTATTCTCGCGGAGCCTTCACTACGATAACTTCCTCAACGCCATCGCTTCTTTGTTGTAGGTATGTTTATTGCATATCGTAACATGTGCTGGCACTTGAAACGACAGATCAAGTGTAATGACGTTCCCAGCTTTCTGGGCGTCTATCTTGCGCTCACAAAGCGCCTGAACGGCGTCCCGTGCGGCTTTTCACTTTGAGCCAGATCGGTACAGATGATTCACGTGCGTGGAAGGGATTCTGAAGATCAGGTTCACACTGGCAGGAATACAGATTCCTGATGGGGCCAGCATAGGTATTGCATAGCCCTGCTGTGCTGTCAGCTCTTGTTCTTTTTGACAGAATCGCTATGGGATTGGTTTGTCCCTGCTGATGATCAATACGCTAGCATGCTTTCTTCTGAATCCTAAACCGGTATGTTTAGGCGATTATCTGGGTCTTTCGGTGGTGGTAGGCACAGGCACGAAGTTTGAGCAACAGTGCTATTTTTATCCTCTCTCTCACATGACGACTAAGTCGAGTCAAAGTGGCAGAGGATGAAAACCGAACAATAGAATGATGAGAAACGATTCAGAAGACGTTACTTTTTAAAACGCATACTGGACGGCGCATCTATGACGGCGCATGGTTACTACACCACGACCGTTCTGGTCGGTTTGGTCCGAGTAATAGAGAAGTGTGACTGCCAGAAATAGGAAAAAGGAAAGCGGTAGTGGCGTGGCCCAAGGTTCCGGGAGCAATAAGATGGTGAAATGATGTGGCAGACTCAACGCCGTGGCAGATTCGCCGTGGCAAAGTTGACAAGGGATCTCAAGAAAAAAACACCAAATCCCATTGTCGTCTTCAAGTTTCAAGTCGATAAATCTTAAAAGAAAATAGGGTGTACCCTTGAAATTATTTGATTACGAATAGCCGGAGATAAAGAGAGTTTCGAAAGGCTGAATCTGCCGTCAATGTGGTGGTTTGACGTTGACAAAAAAAATGAAGTCTTGTTGGGCTAGGCTGTGTAGTCGTGTTTGAGCTTGGTTGGATTTTACCTTTGCGCGCTTCTTGTGCGGGTCTCTCTTCCACTTTTCACACAAACTTCATGTCTCGCCGTCGCTCATCGTCAACAACGATGGGCCCACCCGCTGATGTCGTCATGGGCCCCCCGCCGCCGCCGCCATTGCCAGTCACCCAGCAGCCACCACCGACTCCTTTAAAAGAAACTCAGGAATCCGCCTTGGATAAATATCGAAAACTAAAACGAAAGTTTTTCGAGTTGGAGGATGTGAGCAGTTATCTTCCATCGTGGTCCATCGAACTAACAAATTTGTCTCAGAAACATAAAGACACGCAGCACGAGTTAAGGCTCTCTGGGGAACGCAATGCGAAACTTCGGGAAGAACGGGAGTGCGTGTAACTGCAATATCGATATCTCATGTGTTGGTCTGACTCTCTACTCCAGCAAGATGCTCGACCGCATTCGTGAACTTGAAACACACTCTGAACCGAACATCTCGGGTGTTCCTTATCTGCCATCCAGTGCCTTTCCTCGCTCCCTCTCAACTCTGAAAGCCCGTTCGTACTTTGTATCGAACCTCCGTCAGGCAATGGCGGAGGAAGAGGCTGACGATCATGAGGTTGATCCACTACTTACTTCGCGGCATGTCGGCCCGTTGGCTCGCAAGCGCGCAGAAGACGAACATCGAGCCTGTGCTGAGGAGGAGGCTCGTGAAGCTCGTCGCCAAACAAAGCGACCTCGAGCTGCTGTTAAAGGGAAAGAGGCCATGGGCCAACCTCCCCATGGGCAACCCGCCATGGGCGTGGTCCCTGCTCCGGAAGGAGGTGGCCCAGGCACCCCTCTTCTTGTGTCGACCAAGGGCACCCGTCTTCGCCTTAAGCCTCCCGTGCGGCCTTCACCTAATGACCCTCTCCCTTCAAGTAATCCGGCGCATTCTCAATCATCACTATCCCCATTGTTATCTCCTCGCGACGAGCAGTCTCATTATGATCCAGTACGGTTTAGTGCCAATGGTGGCGGACAGCACCCTGCCTTGGTTCCTGTCCCTGGAAATACGCCTCCACTTGTTGGTCCGTCTCCTTCGTTACCCCAGCACATGAGACTTCCCACTGCACCTCCTCCATCGTCTCGTGCAACCGAGGTTCAGCGTCATGCTAAGCCTAAACGTTTGAAGGCCCATACTGTTACAACAAAGAGTCACAGCATCCCTACTGTTCCACGTGATAAACAAGGACGTCCAATGCTGCCACTCACCGTTGGCATCATGACAGTGAACCAACTAGGAGAGGTATGCATGCGAGAGCATTTTCACACGGAGCGGTACATCTTCCCTGTTGGATATGAGGTGACACGGTGAGCACCCATCTGAATCAAAGTGATGCTTTCAATTAATCTCTTTGTAGGAAATATTTCTCAACGGTAGATCCCACCGCAGAGGTTATATACACTTGCTCAATCCTGGATGGCGGAGATGGACCCAAGTTCAAGATCATCGCATCTGATGTCCAAGATCGTCCTCAAATCGCAGGCACCGCCACCGGTGCATGGTCTGCTATCGTGAAACAGGCCAATACTATCCGCAATCGCCAACACTCGAATTCTGTCTCGGGTCCCGACTTCTTTGGGCTAGGACAGAACACCATCAAGCACTTGATTCAGGAGCTTCCAAATGCCGATCGCCTGCGCGATTATGTATGGCAGAACTTTGTCGAGGGAGGGTGAGTAATTATTATCATGGCCAGTGTAGTATCTAGAATTGCTGGAATGGAACGCGGACCAGCGCGTACCGCAGGCTGTACTATCGTTCATGCTGGCCGCTCTTTTTCTGTCTCGTCTCATCCTTTTTTTCTGAATTGTGACACGATATAACACAGACCTTTAGGCGGTAGACACGCGGCCGTCGTTCCTGCACTTCCGGAAGATCAGTCTGGCGTGGCCGATGGTCACGCTGAAGATATTTCTTCCTACATACACCCTCCCCCACATCTGCAATCGCAGCCTTTCACAACCATCGTTCTTCCCCCACCTCAATCCGCCGACACTTTAAGTATCCACGAGTACCGCCCTCCTTCACAGAGGGATGTTGAAGACAGGCGACAGAGTAACTCTCATTCACATGGCACCCGTCAGCTTGCAAATCCTTCACCACCAAACATGACATCCACCTCCAAAGCATCACCTCCCCCACACCAACAGCAATCGCCATATCTTGCCGGTGCCAATGCGTCATTGCCTGTGCCTCAAACATTGGCAAGCATAATGAATGCGTATCCTGCTCCATCAGCTGCAAGAGAGGAGCCTCATTCACGTCCTGGATCCCGAGATGAGATACCTCCAAACGGTCCTTCATTGCGGTCTCGTGAGCAGTGATCACTGATCTACTCGCCTACATCTACTATGCAAGTGGAGTCCATTATATTATACTTCTTTTGGGTTTATTCTATGTTGAACGCTGTGTTATTGATCTCCAGTTTCTCGCATTATCGTGGCTTTCTTGGCATCTTACTTCACTTCTGTTTTTGGATGGTTTCGTTTTGCAGATATTCCCTCTCCAATCCAAACAAGTAACTTCCAACCGGTGTGATCGACTTCCCAATCGTTGACGGATAGCCCACCACCTCTCCCCCAGAGCCCCCCACACTGTGGGCTTCTAGCTCCGGGGGAAAAAGTGACGGTCTTCTGGGATGAGATGAGACTTGTTCTCGTTGACTAGATGACCATGAGGCGAGAGTAAACCAACGTAAGAGTGGAATCACGACTTCTTGACTGTAAGCCCTCGGGCTGGCGGTTAGGAGATCGATTTACGGGCCCCTGTGGGGACTCCTGCCGTGCGAGGAATGTGCTGGCAATGGGGTAGTATGTGGGGCCGACATTCGATTGAGTTTCTGCGCGTTATCATGATCATCGACAGCCACTTTCACATCGATAGACCAGATTTCATCTTTTCGTCTTACCGCTTCTATTTACTCGTGGAGCTGTACAAATGTGACGGGGCTCCACCTTTTACGATACTATACGTTCGGGCGGAACAACGCAGCATGGCTATCAATATGAAAGTAGCTGGAACGTACGTCTACTATTCCTATCTTTCGTTATTTGTACGTTTGAGCCAGCACTGCCATTACCATTTGCGCGATAGACTCAACATGAGGTTGTGTTTGTGTTTGATCGCAGCGCTAAACTTTGGGGTCAGAACCGTGACAGTAACAGTTCTGGTCAAGTTTCTCCCACCACACTCATGATCTCATGATGTCTTCGCAGTTGCGTGTGGCAGTCGTACAGTTTGCTCCAAAGGTCAGTACACATTTCCTCGGGGATGAAAACAGCAACCATAATCGAACGTCATCTACACTTAAGCTCGGCCAAGTGCAAGCCAACATCGCCAAGGCTCGAGAATTATGCAATGGGTATGCGGCCTCACGCACTAGTACGTTTGAAGATGGCCTCACGGCCATTGACAAGGTTGAAGCCCCGATCACTTGATCTCCTGTGTTTCCCAGAGATGTTTTTTTCTGGTAAGCCGGTTCTCGTACTTCCGAATGGTTACTGCATATGCACACGAAGGTTTCTGATCATGCACATCAGGCTATGTTTTCCCGGACACGGCTACTATCACACCATATCTTGAACACCCACATACAGGGCCCACGGCCACCTTTTGTGCGGAGCTAGCACGCTCCCTTGAATGTTTTGTAGCTGCCGGGTATCCTGAGAAGCTCGAACCACATGAACATGCCCCTCCGCTCGGAGGCAATAGCTTATCGTTTCATCAGCCCCGTATCGGTGCAAACAGTGCATTCATGTATGGTCCTACGGGCGAGCGTATCGGAGCATATCGCAAGACCAACCTCTATAAACTTGATCTTCCTTGGGCTGTTCCCGGTTCTGGATTTACGACGATGACCCTACCGCATCCACTGGGTCCAACCACGCTTGCGATCTGCAATGACCTTAATGTGCAGGACCCTGCTGTGTGGGAGTCGCTTGAAGAAGGTCCATATGAACTCGCTCAACACTGCATAAGATCGGGCACGCGGCTTTTGATACTTCTGAATGCATGGCTGCATCCTGACGAAGACGGAGAAGTATCAGATAGCGATTCTGCTGATTGCACGAATTCGGAACAGAATGAAGACACAGATGGCATGGAGCCAAGTTGGGAAGTAATAAATTACTGGGCGATGCGTTTGAACCCATTATGGGCGACGATTCGGGAGGCAACACATGAAAACGAGAAGAAACCGGGCATCCCCAACGAGCTACTCGTGCTTGTTGGTAACAGATTTGGAAACGAAGGCGGTGAGTGTTCAGAAGCTTTTGGCTCTATCTTGAGTGAATCGTTCCTGTTCAGGGAGCGTATTTGCGGGATCGTCTGCTCTCATGTCCCTTCGCCGAGGATCCGGCCGACCACGACTGTTGCAGATGATGGGACAGAGGGAAGAAGGTGTTGGTTTTTGGACTGCGAACATACCAGGACGGTAGCATGATTCATCTGGCGCATTTCCTCCCATCACCACCCCTCTTTGGTCATATGCACGTATTGGTAGCTATGTTTTCGGCACTCATCATCCGTGTCTCTTCATATCTTTGTCTGATTAAATTGCCGTTCTACTACCGTTTCCCCAAATTATCAAATAATAATAGTCCCATGATGCCTAAACCTTCATTCCGACCAGCCCCACTTACCGCACTCGCTGGCTTCCTGGCTCCCCAGCGGAAATTGAATGTTATAACCATAGTGACTACACAGAAGAGCATTTGTGTCATCACGCACCGCGCGTCGATGGAGCGCATGCAATACTGTGGAATGCTAAAATAAAAATCAGTACGAGATAGTACAGGGTGCTGAAATTGCGTAGTTACATGCTACAAGGTAGCGGTTGTCTCTTCGTTGGAAGCTGATACCTTTGCAGTAAAACAATGCGCCCACAGCACCTCGTCTTTGATGGGTTGGGACCGTTGGGTGCCCATTTTTGGGAGCTTGGATGGTATGTCATACAGGATGATCCTGCATGTAGGTACTTACGGATGTAATTCTGGTATTTACAATCTCAGAAGTTTCGAGTGTCTCGTCACCGGTTCGCTGACCCGTGAAAGCTGTCGTTTTCACACATGAAGAATATCTTCATCAGATAGTCATAACTGCAGCAGACGGGTCACGGGAGGTTGTATTCCTGCCCCACTCATCGACATCCTTCTTCAAGATGTACTTGTATCAAACCGCCGGCTCGGCTCGCCATGTTTAAAATTTGGCTGAATGAATTCTCGAGCACATTGGAGGTATGTGTTTTCCCAGAAATCACCGTTTCCCTCACTAAGTCATCGCTATTCAAGAACTTGGCAGATTTCTTGATGTCGCTGATGCTACTGGCAGGTGTCAGGCTACTGGTAGGATTGTCCCACCTCTGGAGTGTCTGCACTGACAGAAGGCAGAAGGTGTCGCGGTTCATTTTCACTACTCATAGACATCATTTACGCCTCAAGACTTGCGCAAACGGGACACAGGAACAAAATCAATCAGCTATCAACGTCTTCATCTGTTGCGGCATGACGTCTCTATGGGTTCAAGTTATCAGACGCCCATCTCTTCTCTGGAAGATCGCTTAGATGTTGTACAGGGATAATGGGTCGCATAATATTGTTGGCAGCTGTAGCACTTGGTATGTGATTCTAGTATTTAAGATCCCAAGTCACCATATCACGCCAGGTGACATTCCTGCTGAATCTTATCCAGCACCTTTGCCCATCTCCCTCCGTTCCAAGAGCTGATCCTCGCCCACTCATCCTCCTTCAAGACGCGCTTGTACCAGAACAGTCGACTTGCCACGATGATGTCCGCATACGAGAACGTGTCTCCCATAACCCACTCCCCGCCGCTTTTCTCGCGTAACGCTTCTCCCTTATTGAAACTCCGCTCAAGATATGCCCAATCTCCATCGCGTTTCGGGCCTTCAGGTGAAAATTCCTCCCACGGAAGTTGAAGCCTCTCCGAGCGCGTTCGACGGAAATACTCCACGCTTGCGGGGTTCAAAATCTCTGCAACACGCACATATATTAGCTTTATGGTGGGGTGCACGTCGTCAATATATGCAGAGTCGAATACGCGAATGAGCATCTGAGAGCCGTGCGGGAAGATTGGCTTTGCGGGATATGTTTTCTCGAGATACGCTGCGATCTCGAGGGATTCATCGATCAGAGCGCCAGTGTTGGGGTCACTGAGGACAGGAACGGTGTATATATCTGTACCATCAGGTCTCTTTTTGGGGGGCAGGCCGAGACCCTTGAGAACAGTCGCAATATCTGGGTATTCGACCCAGACAGTTTCGAAAGGTAGCTCTTTGTAGCCTAACACGAACCTGACACAAGAGATAAGGAAGTCGGATTTAAACTCGCGCCAAGCATACTAACCTGGGCTTCGATGTATTTGGAGACCAGTAGCTTCCAGGCAATTGGGAGGGGATGTCGTATAGAATGAGCGATTTCATTGTTATCGTCAACTTATTCCACCTGATGCTATTTATTTGGTGTCTATGCCCGGCCAGTGCTATTACAAATGAGCGCTTTCGAAAAAGCTGTGTGTTTCATATAGTGTACCTTACATATCCATTAGTCAGGGTAGCATTGTGAATGAGTCATGGAACTCACCTGAAACGCGAATTAGTCAGGTAGCACTGCGAATGAGTGCTTGTGAAACTTAAGAGGATGATCGGTATTATCAGATGTTGGTCAAGGATTGATAGTTGAACCATACTTTTTGAAATATATGTATTAACCCATGCCACTTGATGGTGTGCACGTTAGACGCAAAATGAATTAAAATGCTCAAATAACATGATGCTCGAGGTAAAAAAAACTACTCGAAATCAAGTACTTCGAAGCCCTGCAGAAGCTCATGCTTGACGAAGCTGTGTTCACCTGCATTCGGCATCCTAATTGTGTTCATGACTTCGAAGGACAGCAACGTTACCCTATTTACTTCCATGGTCATATCGGTCGAAAGGAACTTCTCCTCAGTAGTCGTCTCAAGATACGGGAGACCAGATCCAAGTGGCTCCAAGAACAGACTCGAATTCGGCAAGATCTCGCCACCTTCGACAAGCCGTTGATTCCGTTTTGTTCCATTCCCGGCCTTGAAGTCCACCACTCGATGAGGGTTAAAGTCGCGGATGCATAGCGGTCTCTTCGAGTTCTGGTTGCCGACCAGAGATGCAGTCCGGAAGCCAATGACGGAGTGTTTGCAAGGATCGAATGAGCTCTCCTCGAACGACCGAGTGTGATCTGGGCCCCAGCTGGACCAAGGCAGATCGGGGGAATCTTCAGTTGCTTTGCCGTAGCAGCTCACATAGGTGGACTCGAGTTTCAAGAGTGTGTTGCGCTCGACATAAGACGTAAAGCAGGGATTTTTAGTGAGGGAACCCCCTGAAATGTCCATACTGAGAGCGATCATTTGGTTGTGCACGCAGGCGTGGGATGGAATGGGGCTGAAGCCGATGCATGCGTATTCAAAAGGACTGTGCAAGGCAGGGAGTGAGAATTTAGCGGTGAGCTGGAGGGCATTGGGGGCATGAACGAGTGAATACAACAATAGTTCCCTCGCGTTAACGACCAGAATTCTTTCGTTTGTCAGGAAACTGAAATTCATCGTCTTGCAAGCTGGATCAAAAACTTCGAGACACTATAAGTCCGGATGATTCATCAGTCATAAAAACGATACCAGGAGATTCACTGACCTGAAAAGTGTCCTTCGATTTCCAGTTCCAAATTTGCAAACAGTCGGCCACTTCGCCATTTGCTTTATTAACGTTCCTGAACAAAACACCGTAATAGTCCCCAAAAATTGAGGATCTCAGAGTATAGGGGTCGAGTAATTCCAAGTCAACCTCGTTGTCGAGGGCTTTCACAGAAGGGAATGCGGCTTCACGATGGACTTTGTCTTCTGAGAGCGATCTGAAAATGATATCATATGCATGGCTCTCCCTTGATGATCGTTGTTAATATGGCATGTCTGAGATGGGACTTGAAGGAAGCACTCACCCTGAGGGTGCTCTGAAAACGAGAATCACGAGGTCCTCTGCAACAGAAAAATTGTAATGCTCAAGTCGTAGCGCGGCCGCGCTGTCCAATTGGCAGCTCCATTGACGCAAGTTGATGGTATTGGAGTGACCATCTGCCAGCTGGGGTTGGAAAAACATGATTTGTTGTAGAGATTCCACTGGGAATCCCAAAACGCCGCACGACCATTGGTGCATGCTTGGAGGGTGTGGAATAGCGATGGGATTTCTTTTGGAGTATTCGGCTTTCTGCCACGCAGATTCGCTTTGTAGAAGCGATTTGCGAAGTGTTGGGATGGAATAGTCCGAGCCAGGGATTGAAGGCACCGGAATCGCATTGAAGTATTCGAGGTCCATCGAATACAGCAGCTCCGAGGAAAAGTCGATCGCTTGTCGAATATCGTTGCATACCTAAAGAGATTGATTTAGTAATTCTGACACGGACTCGGGAAGTTTTGTACTTACTCGACGTGCTCGTACTAGATCGTGGACATCTAAATGGCTGAGGATGTCTAGGATGATTTCCATGGGGACATCTAAGAGTCTTGTGGCGATATGATGAACTTGGTTCATTGTTGACGATTTGGAAATTGGCACTGCGAGGAACTTGGAGGTGAGAATCATGTGCGATTGACAAAAGATGTCAGACAAACCTTGCTGGCTTGAAAATTTCGACGACAGTCGCAAATGAATTCTTGTAGTAGGCAAAGTTCAAGCAAGGCTCCATTTTATATGTGAACGCGGATAACCGTTTAGTTGATCCGAAGTTCGGTACATAACGCCACAGGGACTAATATCACGTGAACATAGTTTGGGTATGACGTAGTCTTTCAAATTTCAATTCCAACCATACCCTAACATAGAACAGATGCATAACTTGTGCTGTATGATCGGAACTACCTCAAACTCCTCACTTTACCCTGCCACGCCACTCCGAGATCGACCAGCCTGGCTACACCACTTGTGCAATCGTGGTAGTATACGCCAGGCTGGTCACGAGCCTAGATAAGTGTACGGTTAAATACACAGTGACATGACGCTCATCAATTAAAATCTTAGGGGCTCCTAGGATCTTAATCGGTGAGCTCCTGCATTTGCGTGCGAACTATATCTTCTGTCCAGGCGACTTTGTTGACGACCCGTGTGCATGAGGGACTAGGACCTCAGTTATTTCTACTGCGGATGACATGGTTGCGAAAGGAATGGAGGGAGGGAGATACCAGAACGAACTCCAACTGAGTAGTACTTATTATATACTCAAACAGGTCATCATCGTCAGCCGCATTGTAAGGGTCACGTGCAAGGTACGCTGCTGCAGCCTGGTCTAGAATTATGGTTTGAATTGGACGAAGTCCGGTTCTCCATGGTTTGGTCCATGGTTCTCACACCAGACTGGAAAACGGCCCTCCCGAATAGTTCCATTTTCACCCTTGGCAGTATGGCAGCTCACGATGATCAGATGCTGCCTGTGCTTCTGAGACACGAGTCGGCTTCATTGTTATTGTCAACTTATAGGATCCACCTCAGATTGTACGTGCCTATAATATTTGGTGTCTATGCTACGCCACATTGTACTATTACAAATGAGATGTAGGTGCGCCTTATTCCCGAGGTGATATCAAAAAATGCTCGAGGACAGCTTGATTTAGCTGTATGTTTTATATGGTGTACCTTGCATATCCATCAGTCAGGGTAGCATTGCGAATGAATCATGGAACTCACCTGAAAAGCGGACTGGCATCGCCCATGTCCTTGAATTCATGTATTCTATCGTCGCCAATGTTTTCAGCCAGACACTGCGCTTCTTTCTTTCTGTTCAGCCGGTTGTAGTTCCACATAGCGAAGATACTCATTATGATTCTGTTAGAAGATCATGTTATTACGTTGCAATTCGGAAGACTGACGAGACATACGAAAGAGAGAGAAATCCCATGTTGGTGCCATGTCCGACGTGAAAACGTGGCGGATCGATATAGATGAAGGAGGAGCAGACACTAAGACAACCATGAGCAGGCAAATAACTTGTACTTATGATAGTACGACGTACCCTCCAAGGTTACTAATACCAATGACCATTGCTAGTACGACTCCACGCTTTAAGTCGCCTCCCGCATTTGAGCCTGCCCAAGCAAGAATGACTGCGACGGTCGGATAATTTCCCGCAGCAGCTAGACAAACTCCGACGTATGACGGACCCGGTTTTACGGAGCAATATAGTAAGATGTATCCCACAAGAGACACGAGCGCACCGCCGATGATGTACGGGCCACGAAGATTGTGCTTGTCAGAATGGATTCCGACTATGATGGTTGCGATAGCGCCAGCAACGAATGGTGGGACCGAGAGTAGCTGGGCATTCGCAGCAGAGTAGCCAAGCTCGTTGATAATGGTTGGCGAAAAGAGAGCGATGGCATAACCGGGGACAAGTAACCTAATGATCAATTGAGATAATGCATGCAAGATGACAGGAGGACTGAGTACCCTAAATAAATGAGAATTTGGACGTAGGTCTTGTAATCTTTCATGGCTTGCCAGACGAACTGAGCGTCGAAGAGAGAGGAAAGAGAATTCGAATCGTGCTTGAGAACATCTATGATGTACGATCTCTCTGGTTCGGTCAAAAAGTTGGCCGTTTCAGGATACTAAGTAGTCTAAATCAGCATTTGAAAGACCCAGCATAACCACGAACTCACATCCTGCATGTAGAAAAAAGAGAAAACTGCGACGAGAACAGTGACTGATTGAAGTTAAAGGTGAGCATCCGAATCGTCTCAGATCTGGCACGACTGACCAATGCCTTCCAAGCAAAACTAGGAGAGATAATTAGTAAAGTCTCAGATTGAAAACATGCAAACATGCCATCCACTGCCAACCATACAACCCTCCGATTCTAATTGACGTATCAGTGGTGGCTGACGAGGCAAGCAACCCGCTTACCCATTCATCCGTTCAATACCGTACCTATATGCTCGTGAAGGTCAACAGCAGATTGATGGTAAAACCAAGCAACTTACGCAAGGAGTCCACCGAAGGCAACTATAAAGAATAAGAATTCAACACGATAAATTCCGGCACATATCAAGACACATACCTGCGACTGACGCTGCAGAGAAGAATATAGCAATACGTTTGGACCGCTCCGAACGTGGATACCAAAGGCAGATGTAGTAATTTATTCCTGGATATAATCCTGCTTCGGTCAAACCAAGGAACACTCGGGCTCTATCATTGTTATGGTGTCTGTCTCCACTATGCGAATACACCTCACGCACATGACGAGAGATTGATATGAATTGACGAGACACATAAGGGTCATCACAATGCCCCATGTGACCATGATAGACGGTACTAAATCAATATGAGTGATGAGAAAGAACAAGGTAGAGGTGAACGTACTCCATCGCGATGGTCTTAATAGCTTGAGAATGATGTTTCTACACAGACACTGAGTACAGACTCGCTATTCTTGATGTTAAACATACGAGGGGACTTCAGCAAAGCTATATGGAATCTAAAATAACTCAGCACTTGATAGAACATGCATAACACACGACGTACAAAAAAGACGGCTGCAGCAATGTTGTACTTGAAGCCAGTCAATTTCAGGTCTGTAGCCATTCCAGCAACCGTCGCATTTCCTGGTGATCGGCTTAGCCAGCAATCGACAGTGAATGTTCCAACTTACCAATATTGGCCCGGTCTCTGAATGGAACATAGAATGTGAAGCAGCATCAGACATTACATACATTCAGAACTTACAAGAACGACAACAAGAAAAACACCGTCACGAAAGGTAACAGGTGCCAATCCATCTTACGCAGAATGCGCACTTGCTCTCTCGGATTCACTGGTAGGACACTGAGATCATCGGACTTCAGCTCGATGTCATCGTCGCGCAACGAGCCCATGACATCAGGCTTGGCGACAGTGTAGTTTGAACGGAGAGACTGGTTGGATGCCATGCGCCTTGTCGTCAAGAGATGGCGGGTTTTATATCATAAATTGACGTCTTGAGCGCCAGTGGCCTGGTCACCAGCAACCTTGGGATCAACACCCCAGCGGATCAAGTGAAGTGATCCTTGGCTATAGTATACGGCATACCTATTTAAAAGTCTAAAGACACCATCCACTGGGATAGACAACTTGGACATTTCGCCCGTTTCCATTTCAATTTTCTAACCTAGTGAGGCCTAGTTCAACATAATGTTCGAATGGTACCCACCACATGACATGAAAGTACCACGCTTCGAGCTTGTGTTTTCGGAAGCAAATGGTTGCTGCATCAGTGAAATTGCTCAAAGTGAAGACAAGTTGACAGCGGCGTAACAACTGCGCAGTTTCGATGATGGTACCAAATTCTCACGGGTACGTCCCTTCCGGCCCACTCCAGTGACTCCCGGATGATGGATTACAGTACTTGGTCGGCTTAAAATCGAATTCTTAGTCACGGTACTGACATGCATCATATCGCGACGCCTGATTTTAACGCGTCAGGAACGATGCCACGACTATACGTTACATACCGCTTTACACACTAACCCTCAGGCTCCAAGTGCCTTGACTGGGCAAGACGTCATGTGGTACAAAGGATCCGATTGGATTCAATTCGACAAAAATATATGAATAGTACAAAGACAAGCATGATACATCGCAAGATTGATCCCCATGGTGACATGATGACTTTCTTCGAACTCATTAAGCACGTTTATGATACATGTATAGGTACAATTGTATCCGGAGTAATTCAGTAGCCAGACTATAAAACTATAAATCATCTCATTCTGTGCAAGTGTAAGTTAGGACATACCTTGCGCTGCTCGCCCCTAGCCTCAAGTGAGGGGTCATTCGAAAGTTTGCCAGCTAACTTCTCTGCTCCGCCTATGCACGAATATGAATATAATCGCAAAGTCAGATAAATAAAGACCAACCTCTAAGTTTGGAGCCCATGGAAGACAACTTGCCAGTTGGACCGCGGCCGGTACCAGCACCAGCGCCTGGGCCACTACCAAGCCCAGAGTCATCAAACTCATCGGTGTCACGCTCATACCCACGGCTACCACGGTCACCGTCGGTGTTTTGGCCATAAGCACTGTCGTATACGCCACCAGTTTGCCCAACTCCAGGAGCATTCACTTCTTGAATGTCCTCAACGCGGCGATTACCATCCGTTACAGAATCTGTGTTGCAGAATTCGTCGCTTTGATGCAAGGCCTCCTGATCTTGTCGACCGACGCGACTTTCATTTCCTGTGTATCCACCAGCTTGGCCAGTCCCGCTACCCCCGTGTGAGTCTGAAAATGGGGAGTCGGTTCCTCCAGGAACAGAGCGTTGATCGCCGGTTAAGGTATCATTAGTTAAATCGTCGTTGAAGTCCCCTGGCAAGATAATCAAGATATTAAGCCTGACTGGGATTTGTAAACGGATTCAAACGACGTACGACGTGAACCTTGGTTTCCTTGATCGTAAGACATTATTGATTGTGTTGTGGTTGAGAAGATGAGAGAAAGTACGTTGACGGGGCCTTTTATATATACGATGAATCGATGATGTAGCGATGACGAAGGTTGGCGCTGTTGAAATGTAGCTGGTTAATTGAGGAGCGGGCGTGGAATCTGGCCGCTCCAGCTAAGACTCGATGGAGCGCGTCCGCAACGTTTAGCATTGCATGACGACAAGGATGGATGGTACTGTTTTGTAAAACCTTAATTAGCGTCATGTACAGAAGAAATAAATGACATCAGGCTCCGCTTTGTTCTATTTACATCTTGCCTGTTCACAACTGCGGATATAAGCTCGGTCCCAATGCATTTGATACAAGCACCGTGAGCCGAGCTGTTAACGATATTACTACGAAAGACTCACTAAATTCGGCACTCTTGCGACGCATGCACAATTCGCTTAGGAACTGGAAGTTGATTCGAACTATTGTCGAGGGCTGATAATCAGTAGTACATTTACGTAGTGGAATGCGTGTACATTCAATGCCAGAATAGAGTATAGATACACTGTCAAGAGTGTAAAAAGGATATAGTAATGGAACATGACGAGTTCGACATCTAGCGGAACAAAAAAAGAGCCCCAAGCCGAACAGAATAACAGAAAACACCAAAATGATGGCATCCATAGGGAATAGATCAGAATCTGGGCCATGGCTGGCATGTCAGGTGGCGCAAAAATGAATGTGATGGGGAATGTGTGACGATGTCCAGTAGCTCACAAACTTAACGAGAAAACGGAAACTTACCTCAAACACTGGAGCCGATTTGATGGAACTAAGCTCCTTCGTTCAAACGTGCATAGCCGTCTCCAGAAGCTTCTATTCTCTTCGCTGCGGAGCTCAGCAAGGGGAGCAAGATTATAGGGAGGTGGGCTCTGTATTACCCGTCTCCAGAAGTTTCTATGTCCTTCGCTGTGGAGCTCAGTATGGGGAGTGAGATCATAGGGAGGTGGGCCCTGAATGTCGATAAGAGAGTCATTCCCTTGCTTGCTTCCACATTCTCGTAGTTTGCTTGTGCCCGTCTGAGTATTCACAGAAGGCTGGCGTTGAGAGGACAATATGCCAGAGCAGGGACAAAACTTACATCATCATCTTTGTTATCTTCCTCCAAATCGTCTGCTTCTTCTAGTCTGACCTTCCATGCTGTTGTCGGTTGGCTGGGTAGGATAGTTACAGTCGGATTTGAGCGAGCACGACGAGCGAGGGAGCTACGGTTGGGGCGTTCTCGTGAAATGATATTCCACAAACGGCGAATGAAAGATGGGTGGGAGAGACGGGTGACATATGATTCCGGTGGAAGAGATTTCTGGGAATAATACTACAAGAAATAATCATCGTGAGTACTAGTGCCTTGCCAGATAAACACGAAAGTTACCCAGGAAAATGAGTCACATGAATCGTTGTGTCCCTCGTCAGCGACATGATCACCCCATGGTGACTTTGTAATTGCTATAAGCTGGGAAGCTATGTCGTTGACAGGCCACATAGCGAGCGTCCTGTCATGCCCGCCACATGCTAGGTATCTCCCATCTCGAGAAAACGATGCACAGCAAAGGATTTGGCGATTCGGGACATATGGCTGTCCGAGTAGCTGGTGAGACTCTGTGTCCCATAGCTGTACAACACCTTGATCGCCCACGCACACCAGGACATTGTATGTAGGTGAAAGTGCGATGGAATACAAGATATCGTCATGCTGAAAACAATGGAGTAGTGCGCCTGAGGTGCTGTCGAAGACACGTGCTAATTTGTCAGATGCGGAGTAGAGCTTTGTGCCGTCCGACGACCACACCACCGACGTTACTTCGTAACCCAGGTCTTGGATGAGCCCGAGAGCAAGCTCGCCGGTCTTGCTGTCCCATATGCAAATCGTTGTGTTCCACCCGCCTGAGGCTATTCTGTTTCCAGAAGGTGAATATGCAAGAGCACACACCCGGTACTGCTTCGTCTTGATTGGGCCAACTTCTGATATTCCGCTTTTCACTCTTCGAATGAGGATTGTTCCATCATCGGACCCGCTGGCAATATGACTTCCGCAAGGAGACCATGAAAGCGACCGCACCCAGTCGCTATGACCTATCCAAGTACCTTCAAGCATCATCTTTCCATCCGTATTCCACCGCTGAACGGTCCCATCTGCCCTTCCGCACGCAATTGTCTTGCCGTCCGGTGATAGCACCAGTGTATATATGCTTCCACCTTCTCCACTCCACGGTTTCCCAACAAGAAGTCCTGTGTCGTAGTTCCACTTGCGCATCGTGCCGTCCTCTGAACCGGTCACGATGTGAATGTTGTCGTGCAAGAATACGAAGTCCCGAATAGCTCTCGCATGGCCCTCAAAGTTCTGCTTCGGAGGCGTAGGGGCCGGAGGAAGCTGACGGATCTGCCTTGGATTGGACCTGGCAGCCATAAGTCGGCTACTAGTATCATATGGGTGCCCAGTCTTGAGATTTGTGATCAATTATTGGGGTGTCCAGCTAACTAGTAGTTACCACTCACCAGGTTGTCTATTGTCTCTCGCCTGGCAGCAGGCTCTGGCAAGCTGCGCGTGTTGTTATATATGTTGTAGGTTGGTCATCTGACTCGAGATGATCGGATGCTGGCTGTGCTTCTAAGTTCTGAAACACGAGTGTGATCCTATGAGTTATTTTCGTATCGTACCAATTCGGATCCAATACCAGGCACGGCTGCATGTCCCATTTAAATTTACTATGTTTTGCTTTAGAGCCCATGCCCGAGTCGCTGTTTCATGTCTGTTTATTTGTGTACTCGCTACTCAGGCCTCAGGGCCAGCCATTCGCTAATTCATCAGATATCCTGAGGGTGAACGATCGTGTCAAATCCACCAACAAGACGAGGCAGTTCAACATGTCTGGCAACCAACGGAGACATAGGTACACGAGGTGAGTACATCCCCTGTATGCGTTATCTCACATCCTCAATAGCATTTTCGCAGGAGCTACGAATGAATTGGAAATGAGCACGAACGAATTAATGTAAATGTCGGTACGTGTTGCAATGCCTCGTCCGACGGATGGGCTTTGTTCCCTCAACTAAATATATATCGTAACCCTCTTTGAGTTAGATCATTACCAATGCATCGACTAGAGGATACGCTTCCGAGTCACATCAAGGAAGTGACAGGGCCCTAGGCATTCGTTCAGGCGCCATCGTTGCAAGATCTTTTCACATTGTCGGCCGAGCCGAATTTCAGACTTTTGAGTGCTTGTGCATTTCATGTCAATTACTGATGGCCTGATGTTCGCAGGAAACATGCCCGTATAGTAACGTGAAGGATTCTCTGGTCATGTCACGTTGCCAACACCCTGTTCCGTGTAGCCTATAGTCAACGTTCAGCTGTGACTTAAATAGCACATTTGGACCCCATCTGCCACCCATCTGCCACGGGTGCCATCGTTCGGGTTCTGTGACTGATGGACGTCAAGCAAGACCCGTTCTACTCGAGGCGCTGCACAGTCTTTGCATCACGCGGGATCTCATATCCGCTGAGCGCTTGGACAAGCCAGTTGAATTATTGGTACGCCCTACCTGATATTGATAGTTGCACCGCAGGACGAAAAAAGCCTCACTGCCCAGTGACAAGTTGAATACCCGCGTTTCTGATGAAGCCAAAATAGTCGAATCTGTGGGTTGTATTTGCAATACACTACACGGTCGCTTTTGTACCCAACCAGATTTGCAACGCTTATTTTTAATCTCGACCATCGTCTAGTCAAATAACCAATTTTATAATTTGATTTCAACCTCATGTTCAGAATGTTGCAAGATAGCGAGGACACGACCGTCAATGTTTATCGCGATTGGAGATACCGATACAATGAACAGGTGCACACATCAGTCATTGGGGCTGGTCAGTGGTGGATTCCAAGCATGTACGGCGCGAAGGAGTAAGAATTAGATCAAGTATGAGAGACGGAAAACGATACACCACCAGTACCTATGTATAATCCGAGAGAAAAACATAAAAACAGTAGTGCGATAAAATGTGCATTTACAGGTCATGATCACCAGAGGTAATCGTGACGTGAAGTTTGGGAGACGATGTAATAACGAATTGAAGATAACTACGAAGACTGCGCGAGATGAGATGGTCCTGCCTCTGGCTGCGACTGATTGGTTATTGGGTTCAATTCTAACTCTTTTTGCGGAGTGGATTAAACGCTATCAGACTACATCAGGTTTCTCATTTGACAAATGTATGAAATAGTTTACTGGACGTTATAGGCATTTAAACATAGGATTGTTGCAAATAGAAGCGAGGACTGAACGGCGAGGTTGGTTGTGAGGCATCAAGATGGGGCTAATGTCCTGTTTATTTGGCGGTGACACCAAAGTCATCGCAAAATGGACAGGACAAAGCTTGATCCAATGGTTGATGTGAGATTCACGTGCGATGTAAAGTTTGAGGGGCAAAACCGACCGTGTGTGAAGATTGTGCCCCCGGTTGGAATGGCGTTGCGATACCAAGATAACATCCTTGGCATTGTTTCCTTTCGGCGGGCACAGTGATGTGTACAGCCCTGACAACTTGTCAGTTGATTGAACAGTGCGACAGTTGAAACAGCACTTACATCATCAATATGTTGACCTTGTTCGCCTTCGCATTCTTCCGCTTCACCTTCTGGCACTGGTTTGAGTTTAGTGGTTGCGAGCTCCAGGGACGAGTCTGAGCGAACGCGACGACTGAAGGAATCACGTTTGGAGCGTTCTTGTGGAACGGGCTCGTCTGGCGGTGGACGATGTCGAGAGAAAATATTCAACAAGCGGCGAGCCGAAAACAAGGGTGGGAGATAGAAGCCAGGTGATGGAGATGGAAGAGATTGCTGCGAAAACTACAAGTACTTGTTGTCAGTACCAGTGCTCTTGGATGAAAAAGAATGTTTTACCTGGAAGAAGTTGTTGTATGGATCATCATCCGCCTCCTCAGTGAAGCCACCACCACCACCTGTAGCATCAACCTGTGAAGCACTGTGAGAAAAGCAAGACAAGAAGTCTGACGCGAAAGTACCGACGTCCAGGCAAGATGATAGCGTGGAGTTAGACCGTGTTTCCTCCCTTGTCAGTGCTTTGTCCATCACTTTGTTGGGGAGGTGTGGGTGCTGGGAGCTGAGGAGCTATGTCTTTGAGCATCCAGAGTGTGAGTTTCCCGTCATCTCCGGTATTCGCTAGGTGGTTCCCGTCTCGGGAGAACGACACATAGCAAAGGGTGTCGCGATTCGGGTGAAATGGCTTGCCGAGTGGCTGGTTGGACTCGGTGTCCCATAGCTGTACAACACCATTGATGCCCACACACGTCAGGACATTGGCTTCAGGAGAAAGTGCAACCGAATTTAAATAACTGTTGTGCTCGAAGGAATGAAGGGGTCTGCTTGACTTGCTGTCCAAGACACGTGCGAATTCGTCGGATGCGAAATACATTTTAGTATTATCTGACGATCACCAACGACGGCAAATGAAACTTCCCCAAGACTTTAATGGGGCCAACGACAAGCTCGCCAGTCCTGGTATCCCAGATGCAAATTGTATTGTCCCTGCCTGATGCAATTCTCTCATCCAAAGGCGAATATGCAAGAGCGCAGACGCCGCCTTGCTCCGTTTTAATCGGGCCTACTTCGACTTTTCCACTTTCCGCATTTCGAATCAGAATTGTCCCATCGTCGGGCGCGCTGGAACGACTTAGCCAGATTGTTGATAACTCATCGATGCTCAGATGCAATTTCTTCCATCCGATGGGTTGCGGAGAATGAATGAATGAATTGCGCAGAGTTACTAGTCATAGCTCGACTGTTACTTCCCCCTTCACCTTTCCATGGTTCCCCAACAACAAGTCCCGTGTCGCAGTTCCACTTGCATATAGTGCCGTCCACTGAGCCACTCACGATGTGAATGTTGTCGTGCAAGAAAACAAAACCCCAAATCGCCTCCTTGTGTCCTTCAAACTCGTGCTTCAGACTTGGTTCTTCCCATTGCAGCCATCGTGTTGAAATGACACTACGCGAGAGCTGAGATAGCATGAATTTACATCATCAACAGTTTCACCTTGTTCGCCTTCGCCATTCCCTTCTCCTACTTGGTCACATCTGGCACTGGTTAGTTGGTCTTAAGGGTTGCAAGCTTTACGGACAAGCGCGACGACCTAAGAAACTACGTTTGGAGTGTTCTTGTGAAACAGACTCACCTGGCGGTGAGTGACGACATACACACGCCAGGATATGCCATTGTCTTTGGGAGAAAGTGCGACCGAATACAGGAAATTGTTATGTTCCAAGGAATGAAGTAGTTCGCCTGATCTGCTGTCTAACAAGAATCGTTCCGTCTTCGGACCCGCTGGCGATATGACTTCCTCTGGGTGACCACCAGAGCGACCGCACCCATTGCTATGATCCGTCCAAACACCTTCGATCATCTTCTCGTCGGTAGTCCACCGCTGAACGCTTCCGTCCTTCCTCCCACGTGCAATTATCTTCCCATCGGTGAAAGCGCCAGTGCATAGACATCTCCCCCCCTCTTACCTTTCTGTGATTCCCCTACAACAAGTCCAACAACTTATCAATGCTGATGCACTCGTAGTGTTGCAGAATACAGTTTTCAGCAAGCGCCAGAAAGTTCCGCAATCTAGAACCTCCAATCTCAAACTCCCTAGTTCAAGATAGGAGATGCATAACAACACCGCACGCGTTGCCAACCCAATTGTCTATCCAGACTCTAGTATCATATTTGGGACTGCACGGAGACGCCAATTCCCTTTTCGGCTCAGAAACGATCGAATGGGGTACCTCGGCGGGTGGGTTTAGGGTCTTGACGTGCTAAAGCCCACGAGACTTTGATCTTGAAGCCTGAAGCTTCCTACTCCTCCACTAGCCCACCAACCGTAAACCACCCTGCTGGTGTGTCATGGTTACTGGATGCAGCCAGCCAGTCATTGGACACGGCCGCAATTATGCGACGGAACCTGTACTCCCACTAGAGATACAGGCTCAGTATAATAGCAGAACGGGAAGGTCGGCGCAGCTGGGGTAGCGTCAGCCCCTGACGAGAACTTTCACAGGTTCGAAGCTGCTGCCATCCCCGCCCTGTATTCCTCTTCAAGTTGCCCTAGCTAACACACCCTTATCCTAGGAGACAGGTGACTGCAGCAGGTGCTAAGAACGTGGTCTACCTCGCCACGCTCTGCTGGACACTCTGGCTTGGGCTTTGCTT
This sequence comes from Suillus hirtellus, assembly GCA_016695485.1. Taxonomy (NCBI): domain Eukaryota; kingdom Fungi; phylum Basidiomycota; class Agaricomycetes; order Boletales; family Suillaceae; genus Suillus; species Suillus hirtellus. Next base: position 107,170 of record MU172354.1, read on the forward strand.
ATCCAAGCCAGTCGCTAGGCGCTTGCATCGCTATGGTCTAGGTATGTTCATTTCAGTGACTGATCACGAGGTTTAGCATTGGGCGTTGGGCGTTGAACTTTGAACTCCCCTACTAAGTCAATCGAGATATTGTGATTTGCCTTACCAAATAACTTACTTTCCCATATAATGTACAGTGTTCAAGCGACCGATTTCAATCCAATCACAACCAACAAGTTATCTCTCCTATTATCATGCTTTTTTACGCATATGTAAAACATGTACGCCTAGAATTTATTCTTCAATATCTGCGATGTTGCACTAAATCGCCATTAAGCTCACGCACAACTGGACCTCTCGATACTTGATTACCTTCGCTAGCCGCGAAGTTGCTGATGAATGGTGGCGTGCCGTGTCCACTTCCAACACTAGTTTCGCGAACAGCATTCAGCGTGTCAACGCCCAGTTCTACACACATAACACAGACCTGGCCAACGCCCACGACTCCCTTACCACGACTGGGGTTGCGACCCAATTCCTTGGCAAGGTGTTTTTCACCATGCTGAACGACTTAGATATGAATCATCGCGGGTTGAACATCATCCCGCCGCTTGGTCATTTCGTTGACCACATTAGTGGGAACTCGTGAGTTAGTTCCTTTCAGGATGTTCTACATTTGGCTCATAGTAGCCCCACCACAGTTTTTTCATTCGCTCTAAAGTCACTCCTTACGACTATTGGTACCACCCCCAATCGTGTAACGCGGTCTGTGAATCGCGCACCGAACGCACTCGCTTCACTGTTAGTCGCACCGACAGAGGTACTGCAGGGACCGTCATGATTGGTTCTGACAAGATCACCGTCAAGTTGACCATTGTCAATCTGTCCGTTGATGTCAGCGTCAACACTGGTCAAGCGAGTCTTTCACCTGATCCTCAGTCGGAGTTGACATTCAACGCACTTTTGAGCAACTTTACCGTTGGGTCTACCTTGATTCAGAGCGGTGAGATGGTGAAGGAGCTTCTCTACACGGAGAATGGGGAGGAGTGGGAACTCGCTTGAGCTGCTATTATTTGACACAAAGTTGTTTTGTACTGGTACTGTGTAGTCTCCATAGAGAGCCGTTTATGGGCGAAAGTGTTTGTTCCCTGAACTGTTACTAACGCTAGGAAGCAATTGCATTTTTTGTTGAATACCTGTGACCATGTGTACCATCATTCATCAAAGACCTGGTGAACAAATCAGAATGATATATATAACAAATATAAGCCATAATCACGAGCATCGGCATGATTCTGTTATCAATCATCACCTTGTAGAAATCTGGCGAGCTTCGCAGGGTTGCAGATGGGCCAGATACCCCAGGACTTAAAAATACAGATACTTCGCTGTCAGCTCCCCGCCCCCGATTCTCCACGACCATACGAAACTGGCCCCTAGGAATATATTAGCTGCGTGATAAACCAGCTATTATGAGGTAAAACATTCCGGGGAATGGAAGCCCTCGAGCTCCAGACAGTTGATCTGTATATTTGACTGCCAAGCTTCCGGTAAATGGAAGACTGACTTCAGGGCCGCAAAGTTTTACATTGGGCACCCAAAGACCACAATTGACGGCATGTTCAAATTGACTCCCGTGACCACGCAGAAACTGATTGTACCTCGGGTAACTTTTCAGAAGAAAGAGGCACTAACAGAAAATAGGCACTCCCATCATGGTCACGATAACGGTTACTATAACACATGATTCGTGACAACCAGGTCCAGGCTCCTTGGTCCGAAATAATCGAAGCCTTGTGGGCACGAATCCTCGCATTCGACCCTAATCGTCAAAATCAGGGGGATGATTCGGACTCACCCGCAAAAGCTCTAGAACGCCTCCGCACAAAACCCATACAGATTCCGGAGTTTATACTTCGGTTTGATCGTTCCGACATTCCAGCCTTAGTTTTCCTGCATAAGCACAATAATCAAGCATAGTCTCCTTCGCAAGAGTAGGGAAAGGGTTTTTGAATCTTGGACGAAGTCTTTGCAATCTGTCTGTCCGAAATTCGTTTATATATTAATGTGATAAGATTCAGTGCACGATACCTCTAGTAAGTCGACAACGCCAAGTGATAGGCGACTCTTTACTTTCTCAAAATGCCAGACAGAAGCCTAAGGAACAACTGTATTGGTCTGCCTACACGAGACTATCACAGTCGACCGCAGCGCAAATCAATTATCTGTGACACCCTCCTGCTAAGCCGAGGGAGACTGAGGGCATCTTGACGGAGTGTGCTTCATGTATAATGCGCATAAGTATCTCGAGCATTCATCGAAAATGAGTTACACGTTGGAGCAGGGACTAGCGCCAAAGCAAGTCTAACAAGCTGTCACCGATGCTGTTATGGTGCTACGTGCTGACTAAGCTGCGGAAAGAGCCGTAGAGACTATCGACGGCTTGCCTCATTAGACGGGTTGGTCATCAGTCTACTTACCCACGAGAACTCCAACTCCAAGATAGAGTACCTTCGCTGTGACAGTCCGAAAAGCAAGCCTACAAATGATAGTGTATATTCCGTGCACACAAAACAAGTACAACGCGTCATCGCGTTTTTATTCTAGTGTTGTACAAACTTCCTTCAAAACTCCAAGTTGAGGTGCGTCTACGTTAGGTTTACGAAATAAGTACTGCAACAGGCGCTGCCTTTTGCAAATAAAAGAAAGAAATAACAACAGAGCCAAATTCAATGAGAAAGTGCACCTCGCGTGTAGAGTATAGGATGGTCGAGGTGTCACAAGGGATGATATAAATGTCGGTTGAAAATTACCAGCCTACTTCACAGGGTTGTGTCTGGATGACCAGTTATCACAAGGTCGGCGACGCAGGATAGAAGAACATACTGATTTGGTTACCATATATTTTGGGTCAAGACTTCCGGTATCCTGTCGTAGTTCATCCTTTAGATCCATTCCAGCAGAACAAAGAAAATCACCGAACTCGCCTGTATTTCCTCCTGAACAGTTACCTTCGACAGCTGTATGGGCATCTGTACTGAAGGCTGCATAAACTCGGTAACTATACTGAAGTCCGTAGATCTTCTTGCTTCACGGTCTGTGCCACGACCTCGTATGATTTTTCGAGTGTTCAGTCTAAGCAATTATATAAGTGAGGCACTAAGAACAGCTTCGTAATTTGCTCACGCAGCCAGGAATGATATCGCGTACACTGGATAAGCCTATCTTAGCTTGATGTAAGAATGAATTGTTTATGACTTACGTTTGCTCAGAACAAAATACATGCATACAAACACGAAGTTTCCAGGCATGATGTTGAACTTTCCATACAATTCAGTCTGTGAAACATGTGCATAGCGTTATCACATACCAGAATAAGAGTCGACAGGCTGATAGTGCTGTATATAAAGCATACGTCAGGCTTTGAACTCGGGAAAGCACCGATGAGACCAACCTGGTAAGAAGACCGGTATTCACTGCGTATATTGTTAACGTAGCAATCATGGAGTCCGCACTGGAATAGCGGATTTTTCAGAATGTGACAAATGTAAACTTCTGAGACGCACTGTAGATGGCTTGATCGCATTTTCTGAAGGTAAAAACACAATGCGGCAGCTATGCTCATATCCGCGACGACCCCCATGCCCAAGGAAATACTTCCCAAAGACTACAAAAGGTGAGGATGAAAAACAGATAACCGTAGACTCACGTACCCTCACGGCAAAAAGGTGCGAGTAAGAAGGCAGTTCGAAACTTTTTCATGTACCATGTCAGTATACTTTACAGTGTAATTTTAAAAAAATGAGAACCATTTTACAGTGAAGGCTGATAACAAGATTCAGAATAGTTTTGGAGGAGAAGCTAATATGGACTCACCAATTGCCGTGCCAAGTTGTGCAACAATCATCATAAACTTCGCAAGGACCCTTATCAGCACAGCGAAATGCGAAATCAAATTCAACCCACCAAGATCCCTGTGAGCCACCAATTTCTATAGCTGACTGTGCAAAAATCAAAACGGAATTCTGAAATAGCACGAAGACGGTTCCCTACACCTCCAGACTCGTAGTGTAAAACAACTATAGAAGCCGAAGGTCAGTCATGGTTCGCACGTTCACACCGGTAGGATTATTCCACGTACGCCTTGACAATGGCACCAACAACAGCCTGTGTCCGAAAGGATGATCCAATTAGGTATACCCACGTACAATTCACAGGCGATACTCACGCCTAAAGTCATTTGCAGCTATTGCACGAGGGGAGTTCAATGTATGTCAACGGTGAGTAAAAGTACGGCCTCACTATGAGACTCCTGACCAAAAAGTTAGAGGAAAAGAAGTGATTAGTTGGGACAGAAGGGCTCACCACTGGGGTTTTCCTGTAACCAATGGGACCGGATTCAAGTAATTTCTAGTTCATTCATTCAGCGATGTGAGGCGAGGGTAGCGGGCGACTCACGTGATGGTATAGAAGTATACAGCGTAACCAACGAAGGATTGATCAACGAAAGAAAACGACCTTGATGATCTGAGCATTGTTTTCAGCAGAGTAGACATCCATCTCACCATATCAATGCAGCCTGATCGAATTTTGTTGTACGATGAACGTGCAGGTGAACCTGATATTAGTCCTGCACTTACGAGAGCCTTGTATGCAGCCTTGTCTTGGGGATAACGCCTATAGTAGGTGAATACTTGAATTGTCAACATTCCAAATGCACTGTAACGCAAGGTCGAGTTCAGCACCAAAAGGTCAAATCTGTGTGTACTTACGTGGCAGAGATAGCAAAACCTACGAGCAAAGCACCGAGGGTATTATCGAAGTGCGGGAGGACGTATTCTGCGGGCATCTTCCAGACCCAGCCAATGAGGATGAACAAATGGATGGGTGAAGATGGAAGTTGCGATTAGACTACGGCAGTATGAAATAGTCGGCTGGAATGCAAACACATGGCCTTGGGTATCGTCCGTAAACGGGTTGGATTACTATTTGATAAAGTTGCGGAGCTGGCACCAGCGCTCCCGCTGTGGCAGTGGACGATGCTCCAACCTCGTCCGGGTACCGCGTGGAAGTTGGCGTTGAGTGGGATCAGAACAGAATCGCTCAAAATTACATCCTGGCAAAAAAATTTATCAAGAGGGTAATGGTCTTCAACACATCAGGCGCATTTCAAATTGATCAGTGATTTACTTAAAGGTTGCCAAATGCGGAAGCGGAGGATTCGCGGGCCGGCGGCAGGTTGAGAGAATGCGGGACCGATTGTATGTAGCACATGTATGTATCCGCGCAGTCAACTCCAGTTCGGCATCGTAATCCTACTACAAATAATCAGAGATCTAAGAATTGGGGTGCCGCAGCACAATGCCGAGCGTCTATCAGTAAAGTTGTGCCTGAACATTAACTAATTTGAATGTTCCGAATTCGCCAACATCGCAGGACTCGTCAGGTTTGTGTCCTTCACCTTCGGATATTATCACAAACTTCCCATCGGCGAAGCAGGAATGATCCTGACGCAGCCTATATCGTCAATATTCAGTACGGACCGAAAGAAGCCCTGTCATGAAACTTCGATCACTTCGTACTGCTCAACGTTTATCACGCTGGCGTGTTTAAAGCCCGTTAATTGCCATGTGGCCGAAGGCTGTGGCACTGCGGTAGTCTCGACATCAAAAAAGGGATAGGCACAAGGGCATACAAATGTGCATGTATCCTATTCTAGAACCCCGAGCGAACGGTTACAGATGGTTACACCAACTCCAAAGCAAAGATAGGATCGATAACAACTGTATCGATGATGGTAGGGGTGACTTACGTTTAGCGCAAAGTGCCGAAGCCGATCAGAGACGTAGTCTGCGGACAACACATGCGTTGAGCATTGAACGGCATCAAGGCGGTGATTGATATCAAATACCAATTTGCAGAATAAATGCCAGATAAGAGTTTTGCATCACAGCTAGCACGAGGTCCATTAACAAAATCCATTTGCAAGGGCGCATCGCACGCATCCATTGTAACACTGACCTAGAGCCTCGGTGATCTCCCGCGTCCAAATATCCAAACCCGGGGCTGGGCCATCATACCAGCACTAGTGCGGTTCCTGGCGCATATGAAATGATGAAGATTGACAACTTGGGTTCTGTTTGAATGTAAGTACAAAAATTGTCGGAGTGGCAGTGAATGCACTCCGCTTCACGCGCTGGGTCCCATTACATAAGGAGGTTCCATTTTTTATGTCCGCGTCGCCTCCTTCAAGTTAGGCCTTAGAAGTTCGTGCCATTTTACCTTATTTTACCTTATCCAGAAGCTTTTATTTTGTTCTAAAATCAGTGACATCCGCATCTCCCCCAAGTAGCAGCCCTTGTAATACATCCCCTCTGATTGATAGATGCCTCGCAGTAAGATGCAACGGATGGATATGATTTGATCTAATAGGTTAAGCGAATGTGTCAATGGCAAATTGTCAGGCGCTAATTTAATGTTTACTTCCTGAAAAAACAAGTACAACTTGTGTTCGACACTCGCTTTGTTCTTCCATTATGCAGACATAAACCATGGGGACATCATGACCAAATGCTTCTACCCGTAAGGCTTTCAGCCAATTTCATGGTTCCACGACAAAAACTTCGGTATTTTTATCGTCGGTCCTCAACTCATAGTGCAACTTGCTCCGTCGCCACGTGTCGCTGAGTTGAAGCCCCTGCGTTCAAAAATGATCAGTATGAACTCCCTTTATACCTTCCAACGCAACTCGGAGGACGGACTTGATAAGTTTTTTCAGGCTCCACAACAAAAAAGTATTTCCATCATCGGCCCTCAACACATGACATACTTGCAAGAGCTTCCGCTCCCAGGTGTCGGAGTACTTTGACGTAATTTCATAGAATCCAGGTCCTCCATTCTCGCCAGTGTTGATGATGCGAACGGTGATCTACAAACGGACCTTTTCCTCGGGCGACAACTCGCGTTCCATTTCATGAGATCAAAAGTACACCGAAAATCTTCACCGTGAGGTTTTCAGTCGATTTGATATTTTTTTCCAGGCTTCACAACAACAACCTCGGTTTTTCCATTATCGGTCCTCAACACATAGCACACCTGCAAACTGTTCCGTTTCCAGGCGCTGGAACTCTTTATTGCGATTTCAAACAATTCGAGTTGTCCACCCATTTTCACCGGTGTTAGTGATGCTGACGGTGATTTTTTCCTTGGTGTTGCTGACTATGGTGACTTCGTTCATGGTATTACCTGCTTCTATGTCAAAAATGATTATCATGGACTAATAATACACCTCTAAACGTACCTCCGATTTGGTAAGTTTTTCCAGGCTCCGAAACAAACACCTCAGTCTTTCCGTTGTCGGCCCTCAACACATAGCACACTTGCAAGAGGTTTCGTTTCCAGGCGTCAGAGCACTTTGACGCAATTTCATAGAATCCGGCTCCCCCACTCTCGCCAGTGTCACCGATGCTAACGGTGATTTTGTCTGTTGTGTTGTTGACAATGGTAATATTACCCATTTCGCCTGCCTGCTCGTGTGTCCAGCATGATTATTCTGAACTCCCATTATCTGAACGCACCTCAAAGGTAGAGTGTAGTAGAAAGATTCTGCACGAGACTTCGATACAGAAGTAAGATGTCTCTAGAGAACGGATCAGACAAGACAGAAAATCTAGAGTGAGGCACTCACTCACAGGAGTGGCGAGGGGACGGACTCCTTGACTCCAATTCGAACATCGCATATTTATACTGAAACATGCACGACTATTCTCATCTCCGATATAGAAACCTCCAGACATAATGCGATTGAGTTATGGTCGGATGGATCTTCCAATGTTTACTCTCTCCGCCACCACTCCGTCCCGAGAACCCGACACAAGACACCCAATCCGAATTAGATGTCGTGACTTCAACGAATTGCCACAAGCAAACCATGCGATCTGTTTACCTCAGAGGCGACCGCTCGCGTTTCATTCCGTAAGATCGAAAGTACACCGAAAATATTCTTCATCATCCACATCATGATTTCGGTGTCGTACTCAATCCCCAGATTCCCGCTCATTAAAAGATCTAGCCGCTATTCTCGCGCGATCTGCAAAACGATAATAATGTCCTTATGGCCTTGTGGTAAGGACGTGATGTGAGTATTATCGGCCGCCTTTGCTGTTGGGATGTGTAAGTGTTTCATCAGATCGATTGTCTAGCATGCCTGGCGGGATGAGGCGAAGAGAAAACTTTGATGCTAAAATGATGGTGTGTAATCAGGGTGCGTTGCTAGTGCCCCATACATACATGGGCGCCATGATCCAGAAGCAACGCATAAATGCATTCTTCGCCCGGCACGATGTACCTGTACCCCCCATTCATTTCGGGTGAACTTCTCTCGGATAATCGACTTCCTTGATTCGGGTTTGAGAACAACGTATCGATGTCTTGAACAAGACTCGTACATGCGATATCAGGCCTTGTGTGCTGTCGTGTGGCATGATGCCAAATGCTTCTCCCAGTTCTCATCGTACATCGTGGTCGTTGGTCTGGTAGATGTCAGCCATCCGAAAACAAGAAAGTTCAAACATTTGTAAAATGTACGTAATTACCGCAGTGTCATGTGGTGGATAAATAAGGGCTATCGGAGGCAAGTGACTCAAGTCATGCGATGCGTATCACAGTCGGTGCTGGCGACCGAAGACACTGATCTGCAAAACTGGCGCGTTTTGCATCATAATCAAGGTCTCTTGAAATATTGTACATTGCCAAATATAATTTGCAAGGACGCGCGTTGATTGTAACACCCAACTGCAACACCGAGGACAGAGCCTTTATGATTTTCCGCCTCCAAAACATGTGGAGTATATTTAAAAATAGAGTCGGTTGACCCACCACTCTCAAGGCAGAGAGATCCTAGCTAGGTTCAACATCAGCTATCCACTCCGGAATGTTACAAGCGTAAGAGACTCACCGATCTTGCAAGGCGTGCCTTCTGTGTTTCAGAGTCCAGGGATCACAATGGATGTACAAAAAGGGCATGCAATACTTTCTCGCAGCGTCGGACTCAGGATCCATGTCACTTCAGATATCAAGTCCCACTAAATCAAGATTCATGGCGGTTCCACTTTAACCGCGTCGCCTTCACCCATCACGCCCATTTCCACACTGCCATCCCGATCCAAAATCTGACGGAGAGAAGCCCGCGTTAATGATCGTCCGAACTCCACGGGCACTCCCACTCTCGCCAGACAAAGCCTCAACATATCTTTGACGGTAGTCGTAGCGAGCCCGCCACCGCGGACAGGATTAGGCAACGACAGCCCTCGTAAGATGTGTCCTGGAGTTAGAAGAGACCCTACTTTTCTCCCTCGCTTAGTTCGTGCCACCTTGACTTGTCCAGCGACTGGAACAGCACCACTATTTCCAGCACCAGATGCAATCGCAATATCCCGTTTTGCAACGTCCACTGCAGAGCGTACAAGGGCGGCAATAAACGGTTTGAGCACAGCGGCTAGTAATGCTGATGGTGCGAACGCCTCTTCGATCTCCGAATTTGTACGGCGCTTATCCAGAGAAGGAGAGAGAAGTTCAGGGAAATGCGGAAGACGCAAAGACCCGACTCTTCTATGAATAGCAAGAATAAGGTCTGGTGGACTTAACGAGGTAATCTGCCGCGCAGAATAACGCCAAGGTCTGAGCAGAGAAGAAGCTATGGGTTGATGCGGTGACGGTCCCACATCGCCCGCAGTTTCCCCGGCGTATAGGACAATTTCGAGTCCACATCCAAAAATCTTCATCAAATCGACAATGGGTATTCGAAAACCCCGCTCAAGTTCGTGCGGCGGAACGATGTCGCAAACCCAGGTTCCTGTTTCGTCAAAAACAGGCTCCTTTTTCACTTTGACAGTGGCAGCAAGTATAGGGTGGAAGCGTTTCTTTATGCCACAAACAAAGCAGGGTTCATCCACCGGCGAAAGCGTGGATTCTTTCTCCTTGTCCTTCGATTTATCCTTCTTGTCTTTCGCATTCGGTACAGGAACTTCGATCTTCGAAGACGAACGCGGAAAAAGCCCCGAGTCTTCTAGGAAGGCATAGACATCACCAACAGTGAGGGAGATCAATTCTGCGGAGGCCGAGGCAGCGTGCTGAACATAAAGTGCTTGCAGTGCTCGGGCTCTTCCCCACTACCCACAAATTTAGAAACATGAAGCGAAGAGGTCGATAACGATACAGATACGCACTTCAATGGCTTTCCGTCTCCCAGGTACAAGCGCTAAAAGATGCGCCGGTGAGGGAACGAGCTTATATGGTACCTGGAAAGGTGAACGGAACTTCATATCTATGGTAACGTTACATCAGAAAATTGCAGATGAACACGCGCTGCAGCGCTAGTCAGAAATACCTTTGAGCGTCATAGGGACTCTTGGCAACAAACTCCGCAGAACCTTCTCGTATCCTAATTCATCTGGAAATTCTTGAGGCTTCGTCATAGATTGCCTTGTAATTTCTGCAGGTTCACGTTCCAAGGAAGGAATAGGCAGTGGAGGACCGGAAGGAACAGGGAGGAGGCGTGTCCCTCTGTCAAGTTCGACATCGAGAACTTGTTCTGAGCCAAAGACAGAGCTCGCTGCGTTCCCAGGGTCAAGCTACGTGAAGATTGAATACGAGTGACGCGAGACTAAAAGCAAGACATACATCAATCCAATGTTCTACTTCCATTCTCCCGCCACTGGCCCACTCCATCACGACCTTCGCAAGAAAGGGCTCAGAAGATGAGCCTATGATGGCAAAGGGCACTTTGTCCACAGTACAAGGCTGCCGTTGAGTATTATCAGATGGAGCCACCGCTAATACTGTCAAGCGTATCATGAATGAGGCCAGAGGTATCGACTACGGAAACGTGGATATCTATCAGAAGGCTTAGAGGATGAGAGAAATAGAACACACGCACATAAGAAGGAGCAGTGACACTGAGCATCCACCGATGAGTATGCGACGGTGGAATACCGAGGTCTAACCGTCGGCCTACACGGATACGATTAGATCCAATGAATATGTTGCAGAATGTGAGCATACTTGGCGAGATAAATAAACTTCTATCTGTGATATGCACACGAGCGGTGATATGGAAGCGTGAAGTTGTGCTTCCTGGTATCGCGGGAGTTGCTGTATTTTCTGCAGCGTTATCAACAAGAGCAGCCACGTCGACAACGAGATCGAGTTCAGGGCGAGCTTTATTTCGATGCGGAAAAGTCATCCGCCAAGGATGACCACCGCCCTCGTCTGCTCTTCTCGTAACTCCTTCCCTACTATCGAAACTGGGGGAGGGCCTGCATGGAGCAGTATCAATACTCAGAATATCAACTTCTGTATCTTCCTCATAAGCATGTATGCATCTCCGTTTGGGGGTTCTGCCAAGAAACGGAGCAAGGGCAGGCGAGTCTGCATGTAAACCGAGGGTGCGTGAAAGTAAGGTGCTGGGTATGGCTGCAGCTCCCTGCCCTTCTTCGTAAACAAGAGATGCGGGAATATTGACACCGACAGCTCGTTCAAATAGTCGTTGTAGACCGACGACACTGCCTCCCCAAGGTACTTCAACACCTTCCTCCTCGACCCGATCTTTCTCCACATCATCACTGGAGGGTATCGGAACAGCACAAGCCGTGATGCACGCGTCGTGACTGGCCCACTCAGTACCGTGAGCAAGCCGTGCGTGATTCAAGAGCCCTTGAAGGGTACTGAATTGTGTGCGAGTACAAGTTGGACAAGTAAGGATAGCAATCTGCTCATCAGTGGCTGTCTGTGAAGGGGGCAGACGAATATAGAGCAGCTTTTTCTGCGGATGCAATTTTGCTGCAGCCGTACGTGTCGGCCTGACCTTTGGAGGTATTCGCTCGCGCTGTGTTGGGGCGACAGGGGAGAATGAACGAAGAGAAGAAGGTTCAGCGTCATCGTATACTGACTCTTCTCGATCAAATAAAAAGGCACAAGGTACTTCGACAGCGTTAAGGGCGTCTAAAGCAGCTTCTTGAAAGTCATCTAGTGTAGCATCAGGAACTGGAGTGGACGAGTCCCGAGTGAGAGCCTCCTGCAGGATAAGTGCCCATGTTATGCGAGATTCGATGGTGTTTAGAAGGCGTTGGCGGATAGCAATATCCAGGTCGATCTCCTCAGCAATAAGTTGGCGTATTCCAAGGTCAGCTTCATCTGAAAAATATCAGGTGTAGGTTACACAGAAAGTTCTGGGCTGCCGCGCACCTTCTGTCACGGATTTAGTTTCAAGTTCGACATCGTGATCCTCGTGAAGTGAGAAGCGCCTGCGTTTTTGTGGACGAGAACCGACCACATCGTGTAAGGAAAGTGAATGGCTCATGTACACATTCTACTTGTCCCTCAGAGGAAACACACAGGTCACATCGCGTTGTGTCACAGTCGCGTCACAATTGTCACGCGACTATTGTCACACACCTTACCACCATCCACTACGTCGAGATCCAACACAACCAAAAAAACATGGGAATCAAAGGACTCACAGCACTTATCTCCGAGCATGCACCAAAGGCTATCACAGAACACGAGATCAAGACCCTCTTCGGACGCAAAGTCGCCATAGACGCGTCCATGTCCATATACCAGTTCCTTATTGCTGTCCGCCAGAAGGATGGCGAGATGCTCACAAACGATGCGGGGGAGACGACGAGTCATTTGATGGGTTTTTTCTATCGTACTATACGTATAGTCGAGAATGGTATCAAACCCGCGTATGTATTCGATGGCAAACCTCCCGAACTCAAGTCGGGCGTGGTATGTGGCTCAATCATATCATATATGGATCATCCTCACCTTCTCACAGCTCTCAAAACGTTTCGAAAGGCGGGAGGAAGCTAAGGAAGAAGGTGAAGAGGCTAAAGAAACCGGTACTGCAGAGGATGTCGACAAGCTCTCTAGACGAACCGTCAAAGTCACAAAAGAGCACAACGAAGAATGTAGAAAACTACTGAAACTTATGGGTATCCCTGTCATCGTAGTATGTCTTCTAATATGCTCCGTAGCTCAATCATTAATATACTCTCAGGCGCCATCTGAAGCAGAGGCACAATGTGCAGAGCTCGCCAGGGGAGGCAAGGTCTGCAATGCGTTATAGCGTCGATGTTGGTACTCATCGAAATTTAGGTATACGCAGCAGGTTCAGAAGATATGGACACCCTCACCTTCAACGCACCCATTCTCTACCGGCACTTGACCTTCTCCGAGGCAAAGAAAGCACCTATAAGTGAGATAAACCTCCAGAAGGCACTCGAAGGCCTCGAAATGGACATGTCACAGGTCCGTTCTATATATGGCCCCTGATTTATCCTGAAACTGAAGTTTTACAAGTTCATCGACCTCTGTATACTACTCGGTTGCGACTATCTTGAGCCAATAAGAGGAGTTGGCCCGAAGAGTGCTTTAAAGCTCATACGAGAGCACGGTGGGCTTGCAGGTGTCGTCGAGCATTTGCGCGAGAAGTACGCGATTTTAGCCCTACGCAACTTCATGTCTCTCACGTGGTCACCTTAGGCAGGCGGAGAAGGAGGAGAAAGCCGCTGACGCAGAAGATGGCGCCAAGAAGAAAAAGGGAGGCGTACAAGTCCCCGAAGATTGGCCTTGGGAAGAGGCAAAGAAATTATTTGAAACACCTGACGTAGTCCCGGCTTCTGAGGTGGAGGTATGAAATCTATTCGCTGCTGTTCCATCAGTATGACTTACATTCTTGTCAGCTCGAGTGGAAAGACCCAGATATTGATGGTCTCGTGCAGTTCCTGGTCACTGAGAAAGGATTCAAGTAAGCACGGTCTTCCACCGACACAGCCACCGACTGACACGGACACAAGTGAGGAAAGAGTCCGCAAAGGTGCCGAAAAGCTACAAAAATTCTTAAATGCAAAGCAGCAAGGTCGTCTTGATGGCTTCTTCTCAGTAAAAGCCAAAACCTCGCCGAAGAAGTCGAAGGTCGACGACGCAAAATCAAAAAGTAAAACTGTTAAGGACGGAAAGGGAACAAAACGGAAGGTGAGTATCTGTTCGAAACACGACGATCTTTACTAACATTATATCAGGCAGAAGAGAAAGCAGGAGCATCAAGCAACAAAAAGAGCAAGACGAAGAAATAACTGGTCAACCACGTAGCACATTCCCCTTCCTCTTTCATTATTTGCTAGGTGTTTTCGATGTCTGCACTATCTTATTAATGTTGTATCACGGCATGTATTTCTTCGCATTGTATATTACTGCCCAATACTTATATGATTAGCCGTTCAATCCAAAACACCATCCTTCTATCAATCAGACATGAACGGTGTCCCACACTCCAAAAAACACGTGTAGGACGCGTTTCAGCTCGACCACTTCATTCTACGTGATCAGATTGCAAAAGGTGGAGTAAACCAGGCACCACATCCAAAGGTTCGAACGCATAAGGCCTCGTGTTTACCTCAGGTTCGGAAACAGACCGAGAGAGTGGCACATGCCTGGCTCCTGACTTTACCCTTGACATCGACAAAGGATCATCGCATCGGGGTATACAAGCAGCACCCAAGGCCGCTATCCATCGCGGAAAATGCGGTATCGACGGTCAGATAGCGGTGAGTATCATTTTTGAGTAATTGATCAACAGATTTGAACTCATCGATGGGCATCAAGATTCATCTCATGAGATATCCGTTCAAGCCCCCGTGGCTCGCAGACACAGACACCCCCGAGCACCAACGACAGTCCAGATCGTAAACGATGACTTTGACGCCGTGACCCAGGACGTCGACTTTGAGACTGCGTCGGAGATGCGGGGATTTGATGGTGTCACACAGGTGCATGTCCACAAAGAGGAGATAGAAGATGCCGCACGATATAGTGGCGTGTATGGAGTTTATGGGGAGTGGGCAGAGAAACATGAAGTCGACTATGGGCGGGCTTCTGATCTGCAACAAGAAGATTACCGTTATGCCGAGGAGCTTGCGAGGCGCGTGCTCGATGCCGGGCTTAACGATCAAGAGACTGTACATTCATCGGACAAGCGGCAACAACATGTAGGCACTATAAAGCGTCGTGGGTCTGAGGCAAGATCGAAAGTCGTTGAACGTGGAACGAAGGTCTCCATGTGGAGGGAAGATGTTGCGAGAAACGAGAAGGATGAATTTGGGAACGTAATTGGGAATATTACCGCTGATATCGCTCAACGGACCCAGGAGTGGCGAAGCAAGTCGCCGCCAGTGCCCAGAGATATAGAGGTCTGTGCCTCAATACATCATCAAATCGAATATACGTTGACCACCAAAGCCTACAGAATCTGAAATCAGGACTCAGAAGAAGCCGCTCCAGTGCTTCTCAGACATATCGCTCGGAGAGATTATACACACCATCTGATCTCAACGCGAACTGGTCACCTCAGGGGAAGAAAGCAAAACGTGACAAACAGTGTTCTCCTCCAAGCCCGACACGTTCTGAACGGATATACACAATGGCTGAACTCAAGGCTCTATCCAAGCATGTCCAAACCTCACCACTACAACCACAGCCAGCCGCTTTTTCGCAAGAACGACCGCCAACCAGGAGTACCAATAGCAACAGCAACTCACCTCCAGGTAGCAATCCTAGTAGAAGCTGGCCTTCTGCGCCCGTAATGGGCGTTCGTTCAACCTCTACATCATCGGTTGAAACAGTGCTTTCGTCTTGCGAACCGACGTTGCTTCATATAGCACCTATACTTGCTAGCCTCGGAATTCGGCGCGAGGAACACCTCCGTGCATTTGCCCGGTTGCGAGAGGAAACAAGAGACAGGGAGATGAAGGAGGAGGTGTTGAAGAAAGGCGTGACTGTACTTGAGTGGGCGATTTTGATGGACAAACTTCAGTCTTTTTGATATGACTTACTGGCTTTGCCTAAAGGAAATGTCGACTGGTTACTTTCGATAGCGTACTCGACATATAGGAATTTTTCCATATATCCCCGACTCCATGAAGTGGGGAGGGTTTCAGTGTGAGGCACCTGTATGTGACTTAGAAGTTGAACTTCTTCTATCAGTCCGTTCGTCCTGTGACCAGCGTCGGACAATTCTCGGTGTCCTCGCCCATAGAGATGCGTCGCGACCCTGTGCGGAAACATAGAAATATGAGTACCATACTGTTTAGTCTACTGTCCGTGCAAGGGGCATTGTGTTCCGTCGCATATTTTGATGTTGATAGTTGGTGCACAACAAGCCGTGGCTCACGACAAAACCCCAGGCAAGCACCTCCGAACTCTGAGACACGCGATATTTCATGGGTGTTCTTAAGTTGGTGCTCATCCAAGACGTTACAAAATGCACCTCATAGGTGATATGTTATCGTCACTTGAGTATTAGTGCCTTACATACTTTTCCAGGTCCCAAAATATGAATTTTATGTACTAGTACCAGGGTACTTCAATGGCAATTTCTCATCTGTAGAGTCTGTTTTAAAAAATGCTGTGATTCAATTAGAAACCGCGCGGGTGACATACCCGATAGTGAGGTTGTGGAAGAATATCACCGACCCGGTGGTCTCGTCATCGAACAATGGGGAGTCAGGGGTAAGGATGGCAAGGGCTGCAGTGGAATCCGGTCTGGAGACTTTGGGTTAGGTCCTGAAGGCAAACAGTCTGTATCCCTCTGTAACTTGAAATAATATGATTTAGCTCGGGATAGTGGTCAGGAAGAAGATTACCTGTAATATCTTGGATGACTTACAGGCTGGCGGCGAATGCAAAGCGCTTTGGAACGCTGACTGACTGGTTCCGAGGTGAACCAACTAATGATGTTTATATAAATCAAGTTCCCCTATAACCGGATTTCCTTTGCATGTAACTCTCCACAAGGTGAAGAGAGATAGCCCTCCGATACACGTTTAAGTTATACCTCCCACATATCCTCCACACACAGGACCTGTGATAGATATATACATTAGTATAGTGAAAGCTGAGAATGTGCAATTTACTCGCCTGTATTGCTATGCAAGGCGAAAGTCTCGCCAATGCTGGAACAGCATGTTGCCATAAATCGAGACGTTTTCCTAGAGAATCAGGACGTGAGTGACGAGTATACTCTCTGTATGTGGTCATATGCACCGGTCACCATGTACGGTTGAGTTGCTGTGCACTGAGCGTGCATAAGCGTTTGAAAAATTGGCTGCAGTACAAGAATCTACGATATTGCAATGCAGGGGCAATTTCTCTTGGCTGACAAGGTCAGTAAACTCAGCACGTTTCTGCAGACACGAAAGAGAGTTGACAACGATTTATCTTGAAATGACAAGAGGTCGTGCTAGCGCTCGAGATAGATTGTCAGCCCATGGACAAACCACTGCGGGGCAGTGCCCAAAGTCATTTGCCACTCCCCAGAGTGGAAGAATACTATCATGTCTAAGACGGCCCCACACTTTGAGCGCATGACGCACTTTCCGAGTGGAGCTCATGATTAGATATATTGACATGCCACAAAGAAGGGCACAGCCTGCGTCTTATTCCACCTAAAGCATCACTATCCAACCCGAATGAATGAATGAATGCTCTTCACTGCCACCTACAACACGTTCAGGATAATTCACTATAAATGCTGTAGACCTACCTTAACAGTCCAACTGGGCTCCGGTTGATGATCTTGCGGAGCCTCACCTGATGCAGAACCCAAGTACCAACGGTTTGTTCTTCTGTTGCTGTTGTTTTCGACAAAGATAGAGAGGAATCTGGGAACTACTTGAGTAAAGTATATATTTCACACACATGTGCTGGCAACAGGGCATTCAGTGTCCTTCAGCTGGTTTGCCTCGAAGATAGCATCAGAAACCTTCCCCTGAGGGATGTATTACTGTTTGGGCTTGCGTATCGCGAGAACGGCGCCTAGTATTCCCTCCAGGAACAGAAAATCTGTCTTGGCAGAGAGGTTGAGGAGGAAGCTAATCGACTAGAGTAATCTGAATGATAGCGGCGCGACTCAGGCCAGAGAAGTCTGAGCGACGTTTTGATCAAAAGCCTTTGAACTTAGTGATCAACTTGGGACAAACAGTCAATAACACCGCTGTTGCACAACTTGAATATTCCCGCCATCACGCGTCACTTTCGATACTCGTCATTTTACAGGAGAACAGACAGACAATCATGCATGCCGTGACGTCCACCAAGGTATGTTAAAATTTAGGTCAGACTCGTATAATGACCAATTTGTGTATAGAAACAAAAGGAATACATCGACAAACTTCAGGCAGAAATTGATGTCCTACAGAAGAGGATAGGGTTGGAACAGATGATCATTGACTCTGACGGAACGCGCTGATATCTTGAATTAATCTATAGTGAGAATGAGAGCGCCGAGGCTATCGTATCAAAACACATAAACCTGTTGCACCGTTATAATGAAGCCAAGGACGCTACTCAGGTTTGGCCCCCATGTTCCGTCCTTTATCATATCCTCCGAGCTAATGCTCTGCATCAAAGTTATTGATAGGAAGGGTATCAAACTCTACGAGGTCCTCCACTGCTTTTATGATATGCTCATGTGTTGTTACAGCTCGCCGCTTCGAAGGAAACCACCGTCCGGCAAATCCATCACGACATGGACCTCATGGATGACCAGTGACATCTGCTCCGCCTCTATCCTGCCCTGCATCTTCAATAGTTGGCTGTTTTTTTTTCTGTTCCGCACACATCATGTTCAGCTGTATATTATGTTTGTAACAATATCCAACTGGTCCCATTTCCGGCCATACTCGAGCAATTCTTCCATCCAGCGCATATCCTCCTACTGGCCAGGCCTTGATGGGCTTCGGCACAACATCTGTATGGTCCAGCCAACGAGCATGTGTTTATTACCAAGAACGGCTCGCACAGCACGGCATGATGAAGTCCTGTAACAACGGACTCGGCAACGAGCTCCCCGAGATTGATAGACCAAGCCCCAAAGTCATTCATACCCATCGAGATGACTACGTCGCCGCTGGTCGGGGAAAACAAGATATGATGTCTCCCAAGCGGCAACGATGAGACAACAGGTATATCCTTGGGAAGCGTAAGTTTTGTACAAGGATATAATCATCGGCATGATGTCCATGTATTCAATATTCAGGACCCGGCTGCCCTTTGCATGTGTCTCTACACCCACAAAGCCCCCTTCGGCCGTCACCAAACTTCAATAATGGGATTATGGTTTGCAGAAAGCGCAGTATTTGGCCGGTATGGGTTTAGGTAAACTGAATGCAGACTTGTGTCCTTTCAGTAGGTTACTCGGATTCCGAAACTGCCGGGAAGTTTGTAAAGGCCGCCGCACGATGTCATTCAAATCATTGCGCCTACCTGCCATTAGGATCTTCGCCTCCATCTCTTCTAATCCCTACGAGTCTCACGCTTGCCTGTCTGTCTACTACTTCCTCTGTTGGCTTATTTCCTACACGCCTACCACTACGTCATTGACTGCAGCTCCCAGTCTACGCTATACGGTTACCGTGTTCTCCCTAGCACCGTGACGGCAAGCCGACAAGGATGGCGAGATTGGCATGACGGCTGACATAGATAGCGGGACCCGTGACAGTGGCTTGACGTCGACGGCACGGTGGTCGCGATGATGCAAACAGATTTATGACCGCCCGGAACTTTCCAATCACAGAACGCAGACGTTGCTCAGACGTGGCCCCAGACTTCGGCGCAGAGTGTGCGCAGACTTCGTACATTTTCCTGCATGTCCTCGTGGTTTGCTCAAGTCGTAAGCTGCAAGATCCCGATAAGCGGCACTCTTTGAAAGTATGTTGCATCAGAGCCATCGGCAAGCTGACTGCGAGCGTCGGAGAGCAGCTAACAGGCGGAGATATGGAGTCGGAGATCTGAGCTTCCATGAATGGGCACGATGAGACTTGATTGTGATCGCGCACGTACTATGTCTTTTGTTAACTAGTCCTTTACTGTCCACGGGTGGGTCGGGTATGTTGTGTAACGATGGTTGTGAAAGCCAAGCCGTGCATCATCTACTAGATCATGATGAGATACAGATTACAGCTTCTCCTTTGACCGCAATTGCGGCTCGGACGCGTCAAACATGTGACCGTAATGGCATCATGTCCCGTGCCGGCTACTTACCGAGCGTGGACTCTGTGGAGTTTCCAATATTTGTCGTACTACATATGTATTATTAGCGCTTTGATTCAATCATTCGATTTCCTCTCTGACTACCACCATTAATATTGCCATAGTCCCACCCGTTGCAATGGGAAGCGACGCAGTCTACTTCATTGGTATCGATGTCGGCACTGGTTCTGCTCGTGCCTCTCTCGTCGCACAAAATGGCGAGATCAAAGCGTCCTCCACAAAGGACACCATCACCTGGCGCGATCACCATGATCATCGCATCTTCGAGCAATCAACGAACAATATTTGGGAGCAGATCTGCACCGCAGTGAAAGAAGTGTTAAAGGAATCTAACATTCCTGCGACCGCAGTCAAGGGACTTGGCTTCGATGCTACCTGCTCTCTCGCTGTGTCAGATTTTAACGCGAATCCGATAACAGTGACTAAAGGCCATGATATCGGAAAGAATGGCCATCGGAACATCATTCTGTGGGCAGACCATCGCGCTGAGAAGGAGGCTGAACTTATCAACTCCACTGGGTCGATCGTCTTGAATTATGTCGGCGGAACCATGAGTGTATGCATCAACCACTGATCTGGTATACCTCGCTAATTTCACTTTGCGAGCAGCTTGAGATGGAGGTGCCCAAGATTCTTTGGCTCAAGAAGCACATGGACCCTGCCCTATTTGCGCGATGCCAATTCTTTGACCTTCCCGATTTCTTCACATATAAAGCAACCGGAGATAGCACACGCTCATATTGTTCGACTACGTGCAAATGCTCTTTTGTTCCCGACAAAGGCTGGCAGCCGGACTTCTTTGAACGCATTGGTCTCGGTGAACTCATTGATGATGGTAACTGGAGGCAAATGGGCACTGCCCACGGCCGAGTGCAGGCTGCCGGAAGTCCAGTCGGTCAAGGCTTGACTCGACAGGCGGCTGAAGAACTCGGACTTGTGGAGGGTACTGCTGTCGGAAGTGGTCTGATCGACGCGTATGTCATATTACATCAATGTGTCTACTTTGATGTGGATGCTCATGCGTCGTACTAGGTATGCTGGCTGGATGGGCACAGTTGCCGCTCGATACACTGAGAACGGTCAGCTCTCAGCCGTACTTCCCTCTCTCGACGAGTCCCGTCACCGTTTGGCCGCTGTTGCTGGAACTAGCACTTGTCATCTTGTTCAGGTAAGTTACATGCACATATCGTCTCTATCCTGATGAAAACATCGTTTCAGAGTCGAGAAGGTGTCTTTGTTAAAGGTGTATGGGGCCCATATAAAGTATTTCACTACTATCCCGTACATCGATTGATCTCATGGTACATTCTCACAGGATGCAACTTTCCCTGGCTGGTGGATGAATGAAGGGGGCCAGTCGTCCACGGGACAGCTTATTGACTTCATCATCACCACTCATCATGCGTACCCTGACCTCAAAGAACGTGCAAAGCAAGAGGGAAAGGCTATTCATACTGGTTCGTGTAGCTCTTCATGCTGGATCGACGAATTCCGTTCTCATGTCTGTCTATAGTCTTGCTGGACGTCCTCGAAAAATTGCGCCATGAGAATCATGTTGATACCTACACGGAGCTTACGAAGCATATACATTTCTATCCCGATTTCCATGGTGAGATGACCTACAGTTTGATTTTACCATCTTATTGACATCTATCGCAGGAAACAGGTCTCCGATTGCTGACCCTCGCATGAGAGGTTCCATTGTCGGTCTTGAGCTGGTAAGTCACCGCCTCGATTAAGAACTGAAGTTTGGCTAAAGTGCTCGTCAGGAATCATCTATCGCTGACCTTGCTCGCAAGTACTACCTTACCCTTGAGGCTATCGCACTTCAAACACGCCACATCGTCGAGGCTCTCAACACGGCAGGCCATGACATCACGTCTCTGTATATGTCCGGTGGACAAGCAAAGAATGTGGTAATGATGCAGCTCTTTGCGGACACGTGCAACATCCCTGTCATCCTGCCCAAGTCACATTCTGAGGCAGTGGTTCTCGGTGCCGCAATGTTGGGAAGGATTGCCGCGGAAGGTGTCAAGGTCGGAGAAGATATGTGGAAGATCATGGTAAGACGTCCCATGCAATCTACTGAGCATAGTTGATGCTTATTTGTCATTCAGGTCGAAATGACACCTGCTGGTACCCTCGTGGCTCCTGGTGCTTCATCGAAAGTGAAGAAACTGTTAGATGCCAAATACAAGATATTCCGAGAGACGATTGATATCCAGAAGCGATGGAGACAGGAGATTGAAGAAGCTAGCGATTAAATGTGCATGTGCAGTCGAAGAAAGCGCAATCCAGTTCACGATAGATTTCTGTATTATTGCACCAATATTGCATGGACGGAAAAATACGAGCTCGTTATACCTGTCGACTGCACGACAACTATGTTCGAGAATCGGCTATCACAATGATGCAGATATTGTGCATCGTGATGGCACTGGTGAAAGTAAAACACACACAGGGAAACGCCAGTGATGTTAGTGAGCAGCGGGTGCAGTGTTGGGAGGCAAGAGACGTGGCGTCAGCGAAAGGATGACTGTTGGAACTAACAAAAATGGGCTCCTCGGGGTCTTGCATAAGCTTGAACTTTGCTTACTTCCAGGTCAACTTTCTCCTCTACCATCTCCGACAATATTCGGGAGGAGCCCCAGAGCTGTTCGCTCGTCATCTCGTGTTCCGCCGTTCTCATTTAGACTGTCATTTAACTCGGAGAAGTATTTGGACTCGGAGGCGGTGGTGGATGATTTCAGTGACATCCTCAGCTCCCTTGGGGGTATCGGGACAGTCACAACAAGATGGACAACAGTGACGGTCTATCCACTGGCGCTACCGGCCCATTTTGTTGATACTCTCCATGGGTAAGTGGCACTAAGAGACCTCATCCCAGTACATGAGGCTTGCTGCCTGCGCATCGGTATAGAAACCAGTTGACCTGAGAGAAAGCTGGGGGTGCAAAGTTCAAACGAAAGAACATATCATCACGTGATTACATTTTTCACATGATGTGCTCAGCTTAGTCAGCCACCGATAAATGGTATGTACGCGCTTGGCCAGTGTGCTTCACAAGTTCTTTCACAACCCCTATCAACGATTTCCAAACCGACTCCACAAATCTGAGAAATAACACTACTAGCACATAGAATTTGTACTGGGGGAATATTCTATAGGCTCAATACAGGCATTATAGGCGTGTCGAGTATTATCTGACGTTTGCCAAGCTGCTCACAAGTATTCTGAAGTCCCACTTCAGTCACCGACATGCGTTCGACCAATCAAATTTTGTGCTTACTTCGTTGTGCCGCGATGAAAACCAGAATATCTTCGATAGTTGGTCGGGCATCGCAGGGACTCCAACAGCGTTCTATCATGCTCCAATGTTCTTCCGTTATCGTCGGCTCCTCCGGGCGTCTGGGCTTTTTGCCATTCACTACCATCATGATAATCTGCATCTGCTGTTTGATGTAATAATAAGGGATCTTCCCAGATAGAACCTTAACAAAGAAATATCTCAGTAAGCGGCTATGCAAAGGACAATGCGCACCTGTAACATGATGCTGCCGAATGAGTAGACATCAGCTTCTTTACTAGGGCGATTGATTGAGCCGTCTTGGTTTTCTGGTAAAGCGAACAGCTCTGGGGCTCCCCATCGAATGTTGCCGGAGATGGTAGAAGAGAAGGTTGATGAACCAAAAAAATCGGATACAACACCGGAAAGCCCAAAATCCGAAAGACAAGCGGTGCCATTCTCCATTACCAGAACATTGGACTGGAGCATTTTCAGCATGTTATATTGGAAGAGATGGGCTCAACGAACCCCACTGAGGTCTCCATGTACAACTTGATTTGTATGAACTAAGGGGACAATCAATATGGTTAACACACTAAATATTAATATTCCGGACAAATACTGACGATAATGTAGACCATTTGCGACATCAGACAACTAGCAGCAGGATCGTCTCAATCAGCTTTGGACAAATCGAAAATAAACTCACAAGTTTGAATCGTTCGGCTATCAGAAGGTCTCGATGGGACTCAAGATACATAATCAGGGATCCATTTTTTGCCCATGGACATACCATAGCAGTAAACGGACCGAATCCGAGAGCAACGCCATACAATGGAAGGATGTTGTCGTGGATAAGTTTTTGCCATATGATCAATTCCCGACGCAATCTCTGATGAAACCAACATTATGTATTGATTTTACGTAAAACACAAGTACTTGCCTTATCCTTCTTGATCCTGTCATTCTCATCAATGAAGTAAGATCTGATGGCTTTAACTGCTACATTCTGATGGTGAAGACGGTTTCTGCAGGTAAGTGACTGAAGGCTATATGTTGAAAGTCAGCATCGACGGACCTCGTCAGGTAAGCTACATTTCCAGATATCTCCGAAGCCTCCGTGAGCAATTGGATAGTTGGATTGCTTACGGAGATACTGGGTGAGGTCGTTGAATGATCTGATACCAACAGAATTAGCACGTGTCCAATAGATGCTCAAAATTGATATTCGTACTTTTGCTCCTCACCTCGGGCTTGAACGACTATGGTAGGCGACATTGACGCCAAATGACATCGAACGCGACTAGTAAATGGATGTAGCTTTGAAGAAAATGACTAGTTAAAAACACTCAGATCAATAGGCTCGAGGACGACTGGGGATTCGAGCACCAACGTGTTTACTGTCGATATTTATGAGTTGCATCGATATTATATTTGCCTTATCAACCACCTGATGCCGTCCATAGAAGGAATTAAACACACCATAACTCCGTTCATAATTTAATTATAAGTAGCTTGCCAACGTTACATACCTGGCGAGATAACGTTCAGAGGTCCTTTCAACGTTTATCCAAATCCTGAGTATTTATCCAACAAGGATAAGGACGCACCGTTTATGAACAGGCAATATCAGGTATCACAGACACCTTCAAATTTGCTCTCTCCCGCTTTCTTAAATATCGATCCAGAGAGATGATGAGCATTTGGAGATATCGAACTTATAGACTTAGGCTCACAGTAGCGGTGTCCAGTTTTGCCGTACATGCGAAAAAAAGATAAACACATGCGATCACGTGGAAAGCCTAACTTCTAGTAAGTTCTTGTTCTTCAGTGATCTTCTATCCAAATATGAGCCCGTTGAATTGCGTATTCGAAGTTTAGAATGTTATGAGTGTATGTCGTATGTACCAGGAACATACTGTAGCATTCTGGAGGTCCAGAAATCTATCGTACGAGTCAGTAACACGGCGGGTATTAGGTCCACCCTAGCCTGAAAGCCACTTACGTAGAACCCTCTTCGTCGAACGCCAGTTTGGACTCATCGCGGTTGCAGACCAAGTTGTATTGGCAGCACGTACGTCATACAAGTTGCCATACAAGGACCCCTACTACCGCAAACGCTTTCACAATACCAACCACACGACCGTCGCTAATACGAAGGAATGCCGCGCAAAGATGCTGGCAGTGGACCAATTTCTGCTCAGGCTCAGCAAGATCTAGTCTCAGAGGGTATCGAAAACTTTGAGCTTCCTAAGAGTCTTGTCACGAAGATAGCAAAGTCAGCAGTAAGGCTTGCATCATGTGTAGCACAATATCTTGCGCTGATCATGTCTTCAGATGCCAGACAATGCCAAATTACAAAAAGAGACCGTATTGTCTTTGGTGAAGGGTTCGACAGTATTCATCAACTACCTTGGTATGTGAAGACGTCTTATAGTCGTGCTTTACAGAATTGCTGATTTCTGTATTAGTGGCGACGTTCGTGTTACTGCTGGCTTTATTCAATGTCTTCTGATACATCTCCTCAGAGCTCATGACGTGGCTATGTCCAAACAGCACAAAAGCATCTCCGCGTCCGATGTACTCAAAGCTCTGGAGATGATCGAGTTTGGAGATCTCGTCGAGAATCTGCAGAATGAGCTTCAAAGTAAGACATCACCTTCTCGTTTCCGACTTGTGCTGAGGTGGCGCAGTTTATAGAGACAATACGAAAGGGGACAAGAGTCGTAAATCCGGAACAGCAAGTTCCTCGCACAAGGGCAAAGCCAGAGAAAGTGAAACTGCATCAGTCGTTTCAAAGTCAAAAGGAAAGGACAAGGCGACGAATCTGCCACCGCCATTCACGTTTGCCCCGCGAACAGCAGTAGCATCCTCTGCGTCCCAATCAGACATGCACAGCGCTAGGGTTGAACAGGAAGTTGATGATGAAATGGGCGAGCCAGGCGAAGGGGAAGGAGAAGGAGAAGGGGAAGGAGAAGACGAGGAACTTGAGGAGGATGAGGAAGATGTGGAGGAAGATGTGGAAGATGACGCACCGGTTGATATGATGGCTGTCGAAGATGAGGAACAGAAAAAAGATGCCTCAGGGTTAGAAGAACCTAAGGCTTTGCCAGCCGAGGACTGATCTTCATGTGAGTTCTGCAGTGAAACTCATTTATATATCATCGCTACATCAGACATCGTGAACAGTCGGAAGCTGGTGTGTACAATATCATCAAATTGATCCTGCGTTCCGTAACCTTGAACCAGTCTGAACGAGTGCGGTGCAAGTACTTCTCACCATGTAAGTCGCTGATTAGATGATGCAAGACGCAATACCGAGGCATTGAAGTGTACTCAGATGTGTCGGTGAATGGAGCTATGGGTCTGGTCATATGATATGTCAGTCTGCTTCGACTTGCGATTTTGGAGTATTTTAATCCTTCTTCATACCTTTATTCGTAACTGACAAAGACAAAAACTCTTGTATTCCAAAGGAATGTAGTAACTGCTTGTATGGATCGGGCGACGCCTCTGACTTTCTGGATCGATTTGGCGTTTCTGGCCCTTCAATTTACATTCGCACCAGAAAAAACCAGCTATTCGAACATCGTGGTCCTCCACTCCGACTTATTGACGCGCTGTCTCTGGCACGATTGTGAGAGATCTTGACTTACTCAACATCAACGCCTCGCGATGGAGGCTGATGGTTCTGGGTTATGTTGATGTCGTCGATATCACCACGTTAGTTGAGACGGGCGAAGAGGACAGCTCCTGTGTTGTCCAACGAGAAATGACGAGATTTGTGCCCAGCAGGACCCAGACGCAGCTGTTCGAAGGAACCGAATAAGAAGCGAGTGATGGCAGAATATCATGAGCTTCCATAAACCGTGTAATTTACAGATGGTGGTATACAACAATGCTAGAGGGAATTCATAATAGTCGTAACTCTTCGGGTCATCCAACTTGAAGCTGAGGAAAAGCAGAATCAACACGCCTTGAGAGCTCTCTCCATGTCCCCATCACCCTGGATGTCTGCGGACTGTACTGAGTCGTCTTGGACTGGCTTCCGCAATTGCTTGCACGCAGCCGGAATGAACCCTGTGATCTGCCGACCTATCGTTCTCCAGCTCGTGACCTTGTGTGGGTCGACATTCTCCTCCTTATCTCGTGGTCCAGCAGTATACAAAGACCCAAACACGGATAACAAAAGCAGGGAGATCGCGACTGCAACAGGCGTGCGAGTCTCGGCATCTGTCCTATTAAAAGCAATATCGAAAACTGCAATCGAAAACAGAATCAGACTAGCGGGTGGAATGAATACCGGGTATCGACAAATCAGAGCAAACACTATCACCTCCACA
This sequence comes from Suillus hirtellus, assembly GCA_016695485.1. Classification (NCBI taxonomy): domain Eukaryota; kingdom Fungi; phylum Basidiomycota; class Agaricomycetes; order Boletales; family Suillaceae; genus Suillus; species Suillus hirtellus. The sequence goes on from MU172354.1 coordinate 134,887, forward strand.
TCAGCAAGATATAGGGCAGGCTGCAGATAACAGCAAGCCTCTCAAGACCATATCGTTCGTGGAAGATCCGTTTCAAGATTATGATCTACACCATTATGAGCAGCGTCAAGAAGAAATGATGTCAACCTCTTACCGCTTTTAGAGGAGTATCAGCACCCTTTGCACGGTATTGTTTGAAAATAATGAGACCGATAATGATACTTCCAATGCTGCAGATGACGGAGCAATATATGACAATCTGTGCCCCTGTCCTTGAACCATCCGCACCACTTGAATCCACGCTTCCAATTGCCAAGAAGCCGATGCTCGTGCTAAGCAGGACGGTGGCCTGATATATAGATGAACAATGTAAACGATGGCAACTCTGCAAATCGTACCAGTAGATTGGAATCGCGGATGCTGATATCCACCTTATTCACAAACTTCCTCCACCGCACAAGTGAGAAATTGTCTCGAAAGCTCCATAGTTCTTCTGCGTAGACTTCAGCAGACTTCAGCATTATTGGAGACATCAGCGCCATCAACATCGAGCGTTGGTAAGGTTCAGAATTTGACTCAGAGTACTCGATGTCGAAATAGTCGTCGTTTTGGCCATATGAACTTCGTAATATGCCGATATCTGATACGCCAGTGAGAACTCAACAGAATGATCGATACCAGAAAGATACGAACGAGATAACACCATGAATTTCGCTACAGCATGTTATCAGTCAACGAAGCGAGTCGAAAATTTGTGGATTCATACCTATTGTCCAAGCTGAGCGTCCATCCTTGCTCTTGCCCAGAGCTAAGTTCCAAGCGGTTAAGCATAATAAATGAGTTCTGACAGTCACGTACGCTTGATATTATTCACAAGTTCTAACATGGTCAAAATACTTTCTCCATCATAGGGCGATGTGGAGAATTTCGAGGACAGGCGATCTGTTTCGAGTCATCATCGACAGTATCTGACATCAAGCAACGTAAATACCTGCAGATGCTTGAACTAAAATGCTCCTGAGTTCTTGGATGACAACATCAGTGACGTTGAGGGTATTCGGAAACAGCTCGCAATGCTTCCTGTTCGAAGTCGCACTGCTTGATTATTTGCCAAGTCGTTGATTACTCACCAGTACTGTGCTTCAGCGCCTGAAAGACAAGGTGATTGGCATGTATGCTTGAGCATGGACTTGAGCTTACATCTAAGAGATGATTCCATAGATCCGTCACATTCTTCTGAGAAGCAAGCAAGATTGAAATCTTCCAGCCAAAAGACTCGCTTGTGAGTATGAGAAGCACAATAATACCCAAAAGTGGGATTTTGGTCTGCGCCGACGGAAGAAGGAATTAAGTCCAGAACAACAGTCAACTCGGAGTCGGCATCGGAAGGAGCCCTGTCCCTCAAATCGCGAAGTAGCTGGGTGATCGCGGTGCCATGCAGGGCGCTCATTTCATGGTTCGTGTTACTGCAAACTCTCTGTGTTTTGGGTTAGCATGCAAAATGACGCTGATCCAAGTTGTACTCACCATCTCCTCATGAAAATGATAAAAGCCAAAATCCGGATGTCGCATCCTGGTCCAGCCGGCGGACAGTCTACACAATGCATATAGAGCACACTAGATTAGAATAAAGAGTTTGTGTCGACCCACGACCTTACTGATCATCCTGAACAGCGTCCGGGACTGCTTTCTGAAGATGAGAGTGATCCACTCGACTGGAATAGAGGGTATTAATCTCATGGGAGGGTGCCACTGAATAGCCGAACAATGAATCACTAACGCTGGACTTCTTTTCCTTCGTACAGTGGATGGTGCCAACGGTCGAAACGAGTATTCAGATGGGGAAGCCATTGACGGCGATATGCGCCGTCCGTGATATTGGGCCCAGTGGTGGAATGATCCGGGGTGTCAATGCTTAGACCTCTATAACTTCGCGCGTTTTTGACATGCAGTTTGAATGCGGTTTAAACGTGGATATGGAATGCCGCTCTACATAGGCGCAAAACCGGTTGACCGAGTGGGACCGAGCCTTCTTCGGAGATCTTAGCTTCCATACGGGCCGGTAGCCAAAGTCACTGAGTCGTGCAGCGGCGGAAGAGCGCCGGTGCTGCATCACGATTGTATTCACCACGCAGCGACAATTACTAGCCACAAATGCAATCACTAAACTGACACTGCGACAGAGGCTGCGGCAGTAAGTACTGGTGAATATGAGTGTTCACTGTGAATAATATCAATTCCACGGTTGACAAATTTTAATCACAATGGCAGATGAATCAAACGATGTATCCCGAGTGAACCAATCTAGAGTTCTCCATTGAACATCACCTCCTGCTCCCAGTGTCCGAGTCGATGGGCCTTCGAAGGACGTGAACGCAGCTGTTGAGCTAGAAACCGTGGAAATGTACGACAAGACGTGTCAATTCCGTACGGATACCAAGCGACACCCCCTCCCGTGCGGCTGCTATACCATCCTGTTAGTTCTGAAGAAAACACGTATGCGAGGCAGGAAGCTCAGTGACGGCCGGATAATTGTTTCCAGTGTGTTTGATAGGTATGTGAATAACTCATTGCCGAACACCGGAGTCTGACTGCGTGAAAAACCTTTCCGAATGAATCTATGATCAATTTCAAATGATGATTGAAACCTATCAGAACCAAATCAGAACTGCCCCATGGAGCCTCATACCTACGAGACGTAAATCTCACCCGCCTTCCACTGGCAAGGCAAGACAGCAGTCAACCTGGTGGGTACTGTTCAACTATCGCTCCCATAATCCTCATCAGAGTCATGATACTCCAGATGCCTTGCTATCACGATGGCATCTGAATTGTTTGCACATATCGAGAAAGCTTCAGCCCCAATGCATGCCACAGGACCGCCTCCGAAGCACAAAGTTAAGGGTCACCAGGAGGTTATTCAGGGTTTTATCTACTTGCACGACAATGTCCATATCGTAAGTAGTTCTGTGGACGACATGATGTGCAAGTGAAACTATGACACTAGATTTCGTGTCGGGAACCATGGAGGGCGGAAGCATACTTGCGTCAACATTGTTGCCGGATGGGAAGGAATATCGGTTGAAAGTTGGGTAACGATGTGATGGAGCATCGAGATTGGCACTCACTCGCATGCCCCCCAGCGGAAGTCATATCGCAAGCGGATCTGATGATGGAACCCTCATCATTCGCATCGCAGACAGTGGGAAGTCTGAGCTTAGCCAGATTGAGACGAACTAAAAGTGGGTGCATGCTGTTGTATTTTCATCTTCGGGCGACAGAATTGCACTAAGTAAGCACAACTGTACGATCTTTCTGGAACACAAAAACTGGCGAACTTGTTGTCTGCCCCATCCCAAAAACTTGGGAACATATGTGACATCATTGGTGTAGTCATTGAATAGCACTAGACTCTATTGCGTCTCAGGCAACTCTACAAGTGTGTTTGACAGCACCTCAGGCACCCTATTCCATCGTTTCCAGCACGACAACTACCTGTATTCCATTGCATTTTCACATCGGGATGTTCTGGCATGCGTGTGCAACATCGGCGTTATGGGACACGTCCAGAGTCCCCGTTATTGTCTTGCCTCAATGTTAGTACTCTCAATGTAACTACCTGTATTGAATTGCTCATAAGTTTATCATAGGCTAATGCTAGGAGGGGTGATGGAATTATTGAGGGTGGGCACCAAGATTTCCCTTGCAGTCCTTTCCGTTACACTGGTGATGTTGATACTTACCCTTAGCGAGATCACTATCAACTTAAGCTCCACACTTTTCCTGCAGTCAACCAGGTTCTGAGTTCCATAACTTGCATATTATACATAGTAGGCGAATACGCAGTACTTATATATGTGATGAGTACATGCAATTATCTGACTTTGATAAATATTGCTATACGGCCGTGACAGAGATGGTAACAGAATATCCGCCAACGTCGTCAGAACAGTATTTACCCCCCTTCCTGATTTTCACACCTACCCTTCCCATACTCAGCTCTTGAGTAAACCAGTCCAAACTTCTCCATCGAACATAACCTCTTTCTCCTGGGACAACTTGGCTGAAAGATGCGTGAACGCTGTCAGGCGTGTCACTGTCCGTAGCCGTGACAATGTACGACCAGACGTGCCAATTATGCATACCAAGTGGTACTGCGAAACTCTCGCCGGTTATTTGATGGCGATAGAGTAGTGTGCTAAATATTCCACTGTGGGTCAAGCTCAGGACGAGCCTATCCTCCTCCTGCTGCCACCACTCAGCTGGCGTGTAGCCAACCAAAGAAAATCCGTTTTCTGCCACCCCGTCGGTTTTAACGAAGAAATGATATTTGTTAGGGATAGGGTCGCGCCTGGAATCGATTATCATGAATAGCGATGGGTCGTCTTCTCGGACGTAAAGTTCTTGAAAGGTGAATTTGGAAGATGCCGGTACCTCTACTTCGTATAGAAGGTTGGGCTGTGACCTCATAAACTGTTCCGTCTCGCCTTTGTCCGGACAAAGGCGTAAGCCGATTGGACGGGAGTGTGGTCCTCGACGGCCGCAGCTCAAGGCCGCCTGATAATAGTCTTCCACGCGCATAATAGGCATGTGAATATTCAACCCGCGATTCGTCACCGAATACTGATGTCTGATGGATGGGGTGGCGCTTGAAAAAATACTTCTGAATGAATCTGGGGGAATCCTAACGATGTCGCGGGACCCCGCAAAATCATCCGGGGAGGAAGCAAGTAGACCACTCCTATCTCCTCGGCGAGATGATTTCCAAGCGAAAATGCTTTGATCGTTGGAGTTCTTCATAATTTCGATCTGAAGTCTGGCGAATGCGTTTTCCCCCTCTCCATATATCGTAGGCATGTATACCCCAAACAAACCAAGCAGCGAATATGCCCGATCTTCTACCCTCGTCGTCTGCCTCCCCGAAGCCCAGCACATCCTTGTTGCTACACTGATCTCTGCCTGGTAGTTCGTAAGTAGGACACCGTGGTCAATCCCCGTAATCGTTCCGATCCACTCAGTGAGGCTACATTTGCTTCCTATCTCCTCCCAATCGTGCGAAAAAAATACGAGATTGTTGGGTGCCACGAGTTCCTGGAGAGTCCACCCTCTTGTGAACCATTGGCTTTTAAAAAACTCTTCTTTCAAATTGTCACATCTGGACACGTCATCCAGATATGCGTAGCAGATCTGGGCTTTCTTGTACCACATGAACATCGAGTTGATTGCTTCGGAAAGTTCAGAGCTGCTGCTCTTATTGATGCAACAAGTGTCTATCCAGACATAGCGATACCCGTCTTCGTCAGCCTGGATACAACAGCCTTCAATCTTGGAATAGCCTGGCATATTACGGGCGTGAGGCTGGTCGATATCAGAGAACTGTACCTCGCCATCGCGCCATCGATGCGAGAGTATTGCATATTGTGGAATCTGACCAAAAAACTCTTCGAGTTTTCTGGTCTCCGTGTTCAATAATCGCATGTTATCTTATCGATAACATGAGATAGATGAAAAATAAAGCAGCCAAGGGACTACTTACTTGTCTCCGACGTAAAATGAAAGATTGACAATCAGGTCAGGGTCATATGAGATATCAACCTGCTGAGGCGATGGCTAAACATCAACCATCGACGCGCGCTGGAGAAAGACTCGCTCACTCACCTCAGTTAGACTTGGAGTGATACAGGAAGTAACTAGCTGAGGGTGTCGCCATGTTGAAACCGACTTTTTATCGATGACGAGCGAGTGGAGTTGAGGGGAGGCATCGACCGTGTTGTACATAGTAGTGCACTATCATCCTGAATTGGCAAGTAAACTCCAACTGCACAATCGATTCGAATCAGAAGCATACCGAATACGTAGGGTCTTCGGAATCAGGTGGTTGCTAATAGAACGCAGATAGAATATTCGAGTCCTGCGAAACTCGCAATCTATAGCAATCTCGCAAGTTGAAACACTCGATAATCGTTATCAACCTCGCCCTGTTACGAAACATCACGACCTAAAATGAAACCAAATATGCAGCCCACTTCATCTATGAGCGTCCATCAATTTTTGAGCCTAGTCAGGCAAGGGCTCTTACAGAAAGAGCAGTGTCCTTGGATTCACTGGAAAAGTTTGAGTGACGTGGTCTGAGTGCTGGTCGACGTTCTGCCAAGGGCGAGCTTGGCATTAGATTCTTCGGGCACTATAAATCCAGAGTCCAGGGTTTGAAAGAACCTCTTGGCTGATGACGACACTCTGGTTAGTGAACAGCGTCCGGGAGTGCTCTCTGAAGATGAGAGTGATCCACTCAACTGGAATAGAGGGTATTAATCTCATGGGAGGGTGCCACTGAATAGTTCAACAATGAATCACTAACGCTGGACTTCTTTTCCTTCGTACAGTGGATGGTGCCAACGGTCGAAACGAGTATTCAGATGGAGAAGTCATTGACGCTGATATGTATCGTCCGTGTTATTGGTCCCAGTGGTAAGATGATCCGGGGTGCCAATGCTTATACCTCTATGACTATGCGCGTTTTTGACGCATCTTAGCTTCGATACGGGCCGGTAGCCTTGGAAGTTACGTTTAACTTCGATTTGGACTTCCATTGCGTCGCGGTCGCTGAGTCGTCGGTTGTATCATTCACCACGCAGCGACAATCGCTAGCCACCGATGCAATCACTAGGCTGACAATGCAGCAGAGGCTGCGGCAGTGAGTACTAGTGTCCAGTGAATAATATCAATTCCACTGTTGACAAAATTTAACCACACTGGCAGATACATTGAACAATGATCAATCCCGAATGAAGCATTGAACATTACCTCCTGCTCCCAGTATCCGAGTCAATGGGTCGTCGTAGGATGTGGACACTGTTGGACAATAAGCGTAGCAATGCACGACCAGACGTGTACAGATATCGAACGCGCCGCAAAACTTCCCGTGTGCTTGACATCTTGTATCATTGGGTCATGCAGATATTGGAAGTTCCGCCTGACTATCATTTAGTTTGGTGAAGATTGATAGCAAGAAGGCTTAGAAAATAACGGCGCGATAATCATTTGTTTTTCAGTGCGTTTAATAGGTATGTGAATAGCACCGCAGTTCATTACTGAACACCGGAGTCTGATGGACGTCGTGATCGATTTCAAATGTCAGAATGGGTTATTAGTAGAACCGAATGTCTTGATACAACTAGTGCTCGGTCACCAAGCTCGAGTTATCGGCGAAAAATGCCTTTTTGTCTTGGCCGCAATATAGGTGTGTTCATGGCCTATGATAGTTGCTGAAATATAACGATTGCGCTAATCTGGTGCACATGGGATTTTTTCCAGGCTCTAAAAGGACGTAGTCCTCATGAAGTCCGTACAAAGTCGAGGATCGTGCTGGAGGACGCGCGAATACACACACGTCAACAGCACTAACCGTCATCGTCATCGCTACATCATCGATTTATCGTATGTATATAAAGCCCCACCGACCTACTCTCTTTTATCTTCTTAACCACAACAGACAACCAATAATGTCTTATGATCAAGGAAACCGAGGTACACGTCGTACGTCGTTCGAAACCGTTTACACATCCCAGGCAAACTTAACATATCTATTATCCTGATAGGAGACTTCAACGACGACTCAAACTATGACGCCCCTACCGATGATCAGCGCACTGTCCCTGGGGGAGACTCTGACTCTGCCCTTTCAGGGTCATACGGAGGCAGTGGGACTGGCCAAGCTGGTGGATATGAAGGTCGCACCGGTCGACAGGGTCAGCAGGGCTTAGATCAAGCCGACGAATACTGCGACACAGATCCTGGAATGGCTGGTAATCGCAGCGGCCAGGGCATTCAGGATGTGAATGTTCCTAGAGCTGGCCAACCTGGTGGCGGATACGACAGTGCTTATGGCCAGAGCATCGGCGGTGATGGCCGTAGCCGTGGGTATGAACGCGACACTGATGAGTATGATGATTCTGGCATTGGCAGTGGTCAAGCCGCTGGTGCTGGTACCACTCGTGGTCCAACGAGCAAGTTGTCTTACATGGGCTCCAAACTTACGGGTTGGTCTTTATTTACCTGTCTCCGCAATTATATTCATGTTCGTACATAGGCGAAGCGGAAAAGATGGCTGGCAAACTTTCGAAAGACCCCTCACTCCAGGCCAAGGGCGAGCAGCGCAAGGTATGTCCTGATGTATACTTGCACAGAATGTATTGCTTCATATTTTTGTAGACCGGCTTTTGAACCGGCTTTTGAGTTACTCCAGATGGCATTGTACCTGTATTGTATCATAAACGTGCTTGATAAGTTCGAGGAAAGTTATTGTATCACACCGTAACAAAACGTCACATGTCCTTTTCTGTGTTTTCTCCAGCGCATACCTGGGTTGCGCTTATCGACTATTGTTGATAGTTTTGGTAGCCTTTGAGGTGACAGGAGTGTACTCCCTGTTCCCCGCTTGGAGTTGGTCATTTGCCATAATTCAAATTGTGAGTAGCCACCATCTTCTAAATATGCCGCCATCACAGGCGCGGCAGGACCGCACCTGGCCCCTAAGGTTTACTTATTGGGAAACCCAGGTGGAGTCACGGTAAACGGGAAAGTGGGTCGGCATGATCGAGAATTTTGGCAACACAGACCTGGCCCCTGAGGCCTGAGGAACACTGCCTTCTAGTTGTTCCCTATAACTCTCAAGATATGTGGTCCTGGGACATGCTGTCAAATTCTCATACCCAACGCAAGTTCATCCAACTTATATTGAATCGAACTGGAAAGTATCCAAATTGGGACCCGTCCTCGGAGATTCCAGTACGTGTTATCAGCGGCCCACATCGCCTTTCATGCTGATGTTTAGCAGGTTGGGTCATACGGAAATATTGACAAAGCCACGGGAAATTTGATCATCCAAGGCTTTATATACCCAGATGATTTCAAGCATCATCTTCTCGATGCAGGTATCAACATTGAGCCTGGCGAGCTCCTTCACGAAGAATGTCCAGAAGATCTGAGGAGTCCGAATTCACAACTTGGCCTGAAAATGCAAAACAAATCGAATTGAATGTCGATTCTCAAACGTGAGTTGCCACAGGTCCTTAACCTCGTAATAATTCATTCCATTGGTTCTACCAGAGGTATCCCTGAGATTGCCACGGCTGCAATCAAAGGGACATAGCAAGTTAAGTAAGGCACCCCTGGCGCTGTCTTGCTCATGAATAAGCCTCGCATGAAACGCATTACTTCAGACGTCCTGAAGAATTCGCGAAAATCCAGCGCTTTCAATCCATGTGCCTCCTTACCAAAGCCGTCTATTGCCCTGCCTTCTCCATGCACCTTTCAGACACAAGTGAGTGTGTTGTCTTATCAGAAACAAATACACTCATCTATGAGAACGCGGTGAAAGTTTCTCCATAGCTCTTCTAGGTTCTACGCCTATTGCGGACTCGGAGCCTGTGGGCACAGTGTTGAGAGCCGATGAACCCGAGGACACAATGGCCGAGAAAGGAGGAACCAAAGGAGGAAATAGGAC
>MU172354.1:149590-191021 GCA_016695485.1 Suillus hirtellus
GTACCTGTCTAGGTAAAACACTTGTCAATAAGAGATTCGTGAACCGAATACTGAGATCGTACCTGTCTAGCTCTCGCTCGTGTACTATCTCCACACACAGTTGATTCCATGGCTAGTATGAGATGGTGGAGTGACGCACAAACTGGATTAACAAGCAATGGATGCAATACAGAGCATTGCCACTCCCCTTTATATGAACTTTTGCATACGAGGCGCCCTCGCCATAGGCGAGCGACACCATCCCCAGTATGCACACGTGAAATGTTGTGAGTTCACTCATTACTGCTATGATGGATATGTTGACTAATCAAGGAGCGTGCAAGATGGCTAGTCTCTCCCGTCCCGTGGGTGCCTCTTGGTGAGGATGGCACAGATCTAGCCGGTGCCGATATACATCCGGAGTAAGGAACAAATGTAGCGTTTGGGGTGAGAAGAACTTGTACCATATTGTAATTTTATGTAAGTACACTCAACAAGAAAACACCGCATTGTCATTACAACACATGTAAGTTGATGGAATGTCACATCGTCATCTTCAATATTGTACTAATGAACGGCATCTCTGGGACTTCGCGCGTGCACGAACGAGTTGCAGCATCCGCCAGAGGATCTCCACTACCCAGTATTGGTTACCCTAAACCCACCTGCAGATCCAGACGTCACTAACACTGCTACACGGTTCGCTTACGACCACTCCATCCTCGACATCAAGGTGCGTTTCGTTACGTCTTCATGCCCATTGCCCATACATCAACATACGCGCATCCCCCTATTTGCAGACGATCATCACTCAAAAGGCAATGCCGAACATTAAGGGCCACAGCGGTGTCCTGTCCGCAGAAGCGTGGCTTGGGTACGGATTTCATGAGAACAGGTTTACGTCCGGTTTAGGCGCCGTCGTAGAGCGTATCGACGGCGTTCAGCTTTAATTCGAGATAGCTGGCGCTGATCGCGAACCTCGTGTTGTCTCTCTTGCTCCGCTCTTTGGGTTCTTGAAAGTCACTGGTATACGTGCTGTAGTTGACACAGCTTTGACATTAGTTCTCCTTATCAAGTTTATCGTACAGTCGTGTCAAAAGCCTCGTCATATACAATAGCAATTTAGAGTCGATATATTTATACATGATGTTCAAGTCATAATGCTACATTGACGACAAGTTATAAGAGTGCATGTGGTGTAATGCGAAAGGGATATCCGAGTAATTTTAATGTCATGGCTAGACAATTAAAAACGCACCAAATGAGATATATACAATATGTTAATCTTCAGACGCGCGTCTTATGTGAGCGGGTCCGAACGTGACCTTCCCTCTTGACTCCGAGTCATCAGTGGTAAACGGTTCGCTAGAGCTGCCCTGGGGCGTCTGGTCAAGCGTCATTCTAGGAGTAGTGGTACCACTCCGGCGCTCTTCATCGACGAACCGGACCGACCGAGTAGGCGAGACATCACGTGAGTTATGTTCGCTAGTCTTCAAAGACTCCAATCGTCGATGCTGGATGGAGCGACGGTAAGTGTGCCCTGACCCCTGGCGGTGAGGTGCATGGCTTCTCCCACGTTGGTCCTCATCCTCAGACGGTGCGATCTCACCCGGCTCAGCCGTAAAGGCGAACGGTGGGTCCTGCTCCAGAAGCTGCCTGGCATGGCTGGAGAACGTTCCGCCATCTCCCGTTGATTGTCTCCGCCGATGGCTCCTCGTACTTCGTGCAGCCGCAAGATGAGTTCCGCTCTTCGTTTTCGATGACCTTGGACGCTTTCTGTGATCCCCGGACAACCACGCAGGTCCATTGCCATCTCCGCTTTTGTCTGATGCCCATCCTTCTTCGTCTTCGTCACCTTCAGCACGTGCGCCAGTGTTTTCATCACTTGAGCCACCAACTTTAAAAACTTCTTGGGCTTTTGATTCTAATGCATGTATATCATGCTTGACATTTTCTTCGACATGTTCAGCTGCCCGATGTATATCTTCAGGCGCATGATGTAACTTGCGAAGATACGCGCGACCTGCTTGTAAGGCGCCACTTTCTCCTACAGAGAACCGGGAGTGCACGACTCGTTCAGAGGGCTTGAATGCGTTATAAATGACCTCCACGTCAACCTGGAAACGATGTTAACATGACCATCAGCATTGGCAATCAACCCACGCGTACCTCTTCACCAGGACCACCACGTCGTTCAATAATTTTATGCGGGCCCTCCCTCCACTCCGCAGTCGTCTCCTTTCCATCAGGTGGCACTTCCTCCTTCATCTCCTCCTCATCATTTGCAGGCACAGCTTCCGCGCGCGTCTCTGCACTGCTGGCCTCGCCAATTTCTTCTATCTCATCAGGTGACAGCGGCGACGTAGTGGCCGTGCTTGCGCGCTTGCTCTCCATTGCAGACTTCTCCTCTTCGGTCAGTCCGCCCTCACCACGCTCAAGTCCAGTAGGGTCACGGTTAATGATGACATCTTCCGCACGCGTGACGTGCCGCGTATGTGTTGTCCAGTCGGGTACGTTGGATGTGGCGTGGCGGGACCACGTACGAGACCCAACTGAATGCACGCGGCGGCCTAGGAGTGAGAATGGGATGGACAGACCGTGAATAGCGACGCTGCAGAGTACCATGAATGCAACGATGGGTTGAATGGTAAGTGCCAAAACTTCAGTCTGGTTATATGGAGGGTTGCTAGGTTTCGGTAGCTGTTGGGCCGCTAATGTGGAAATATATATAGCGCCTGGAACGGTGACACACGTCATATCAGTATGCTGGAGGGATGTTAGATACACTACGTACCAATGCCTATGGGCCCGAAATGACCGCTGAAAACGGCTTCCCGGAAAGTCTTTACATCTGGTATGAACCTGTAGAGCCCAATCATAACTGGCAACCTTTTTAACATCAACACTAAAATGGCAATAACGACGAGCCTCCACACGCTAAGTGAAAGGGTCTCGTTGCTGAAAGTATCAAACGGCATCCAAGCGCCGACATAAACGAAGGCAGCGACATTGAATAATAAGTCGATGACGGAACTAAACACTGATTCCTCTGTCTGGCGGTTGAAGAAACCATCCCAAGCGAATGCCGTTCCGCAAGAGAATGCTGCCAGGAGATCATCAGAACCTAGGATAGTCATGATACCGATGGTGAGCAAAGCCAAGGATATGTACTGTGCAACGTAGGACTGTCGATCAACGAAGTCGTTACGCTGGCAGAATTTCATGAGATGTCGGAAGCCCCATCCTATCAAGGCGCCCACCGCCACACCTAGGATGACTTGATCTGTGATAACGGAATTAGCTGAGAAACCGTCACCAAATTTCTTTAGCTTACAAAGCCAGAGAAGAAGAAACCAATCTTCAACTGCACGACCAGTACTGGAGTCCAATATGAGATACAATGCGATATACAGGAAGGGATACGCTGCTCCATCATTGCAACCGCTTTCTGCTGCAAGGAGATGGCGAAGATGAGCAGGGACATGCTTATCGGCATATTTGCCACCAACAACTGCAGCAGCCAGGATTGGGTCAGTTGGGGTCAAGCATGCAGCGACAGCAAGGCTTGATAGGAATGTGAGGTCAGGTATCAATGCATAAATCAAGCCTGCCGATACAAACCAACCCTGGTGATGGTTAGAGAATGGGTCAAAGGCATGTTCAGGACGTTACCCACCCATGTCATAACAGGAAATAGAAGGTATAATAGACTTTTCCAGTGACGCTTCATATAAGCTTTTGGAAGCTCGACTCCGATTGCGAAGACTCCGATTGCGAGGACAACGCGAGTGAACTCCAGGGTAATTTCATTCACGGTATCCTCGGTAGTAGTGTCACTGCCCCAACTGCGAGGATCAAATATGCCGGCACCATAAGGACCTAAAAATAAGAATGTTAAGGCAACGTGATTAGAAGTATGATCCGGCGAGCTCACCGATAATGACGCCGAAAAGAAAAGCCCAGCATGCCTCGCCGATGTAAAGCTATACACAATGAGTATGAAGGTTAATATTGTGATAAAACTACATTACCTTTTCTCGAATGAACAAAGAGAACATGCCAAACTGCAACGAATGTCATAATGAGATGCTGCAAAAGTAGACAGAGCGTGTTGTACTCACCACGACGACGAAACCTCCGAGACATGCATAGGCAATATGCGGTATGGTTAATGCAAGCTATGAAGATCGATGAGCGTTCAGCTACAGTCGGGTGCGGGAACAGTGGCTTACCGGCCGGAATAGCATGACGTGCGGCACCGAAGAATGTTCAACCGAGAAGCTGGATAACGCGTGCAGCTGGGTAGTGATTGTGCCCACTGAGGTTCATAAAAGGACGTGGTAGGTTAAGATACAAGAAGATAGAGGACTGTGAAATGCGGTATTAGTAGTAATACACCGAGTCTTCAATCCGGGTTATGTCAGCCTCGCCAAGCAAGAGTTGACCAAGATGCGACCTGTCTGGTTCTGTCATGAAAACCATCCCACCCTTTATAGTAGGAACGCTCGGCGCGGGACCTGATGGCAGGTGTCGGATGTCGCGAGAACGCATGTTCAACGTTGACGTCCCTATTTAATTTTCGGCTCAGCAACGACTCAAGTCACCACCCCTCGACCCTTCATCCGTTGTGAGTTGATCATGATATCGACTATCCCACCAATCAGCTTGATACAGATTAGCCATGGCACATTTGACTATAACAATCAGTGGGGTCACGCGGGAACACTGGCTTTCTGGCACCCACGGGACTGGTGGGTCAAAGTTTTCTCTCATGGAAGATCCGGGAATGGTAACTGACCTCCACTTCACCCTACGTATATTTTGGGTAACATCGTTGCACGCTCGACATCTCTCGTCAGTCATGACCTCACTGGCATTCTCCTGTCAGCGGCTATCACTCGTGGTAGTGTGCGGCAAGTTCGGATTCTCCATTGCAGAGGGACCATGCCTCCGACAGGCCAGTTGCACCCTATCGTGCTCACCACAGGATGCCACGAATTCTCTCATAATTGGCAGGTATACCTTCAAGATCTGCAGACTATTCCAAATTAGCAGCTATCTTTGATCGTATATATTTCGGTTTCTCGGAGGTCGCCGTAGGTCCCTGCACAAGTACACCCCCTCGCCAAGCTCTCTGTTCCCTAACTCAGTACTCAGGGACTATCTTACTCACTCACCCTGATATTCACTTATCCGCACTAGGCTAAATTTTCCGCTTCGTCGTGAGGCTGTTGGGGGATTCGCCTTGGCCCCACTTGGTTTTTTACATAAAGCGCTCTATGCGTGTTACTTCGCTGTGTTATCCGGATAATTACCGGCGACTGTCTCAACGTGACCGACTGCATATAATCTGGTATGGAGCCGCTTACGAATATGGGGTTCATTTTGAAGACGCCGCACGGCAAGTAGCGGAAAGATTATCATTGACTTATCAGCTGAATGCTTTTCATCGTATCATGGCGCTTACCACCAAGTGCTCCCGCTCCAATCCTACTATCGCTGTACAGTATCAGACCAGTAAGTTTCATTTAGAGTCCCTGCGGCTTAGACACATCATTTGTTTGCACATCATTGAGGAAGGGGTAAACCCTACTGCGGCATCGTTCCGCGCATTCACGTGAAGTGTGATCAATATTGCCATCGGATTTCTGCTACTGGCGTCTTATATTCGTATACACCATAGCGAGAAATGCGCGCTCTCTTCCAGGATTCTCTGTTACACCGTTCCTCATGTCCTAAGTGAATCTCGAATGGGAATACGCCATTGGGTGGAGGTCATATTGAAATCAGTCCTGCGGTCTGAAATCTGGACCTGAATCGTTCATGCACCACGGTCGAGAGCAGAGTTCAAGAGACAGGAGGCATCCGCAGAGACGTAACGAAGCCAACATGCCTTCTGATCCATCATGTTCGTTTGCAGGCCTGGCTCTGAGTTACGGCGAGTCAAGAATCTGCAGGTCTGCGAATGCAAAGAGTGTGACAAATACCACTCCACCGGGTGCATGTTGTTGCGATGGCATTGGTTAATAAGTTCATGAAACAGACCATCGAGGGGATAGATCTGATCATGGGTTTGGGGAACAGCTTGTACCATGACGCCAAAGTTGAGAAAGTTTAACGACCCAAGATCAAGCACATCCTCAAGCCCAATGAGATGAAACACTGCAGTCTTCCTTGAAGATCAAAGGAAGACGTATCATTTTTTCATATTTCGGTTTGACATACTCTTCTCGCTTCGGATCCTGCTCTGTTTACGGGGTGGGGCAGCGGCCTTCTTGACAGCGCCCGTCTTTCTTGCTCGTTCTCTATCTTTCTCCTTGCCACGTACAGGCACACCCTGCTTCGCAAGCGCCATTCTCGCTTTCTTCTTCGCCACCCTCCGTGCCAGCCGGTTGGCGTCCGCTGCTTTAATCTGCTTCCGCTCCTCTTTGGAAAGGGTCGATAATTTTTCACCCAGAGAAGGATCGCCTTTTGGTACGGCGATGGGTGGAGCTGCACCCGCACTGTGATTAGTGCTTGGAGTCTTCGAAATGTCAGTCATGGAGCCCTTCGGGAGTATTTTGCAGCGTTGAACGCGTAGTTTGCGCTTTGCAAATTTGAGTTTCGACTCTTCCATCGCAAGAGTTTCGTCCACGCAAACACGATCCTGGAAATGAATCTTCAGAATGTTACCCACATGTGATAATCAAATACTAACCGTAAATTGCACATATGCGAAGCCCTTCCCAAGCTGAGTCTCTTTATCCCGCACAATTCTCACTCGTGAAACCCAATGCTGGGGTGCATCTGAAGCCTGACTAGGGGGCCCGCATTCGGCAGTGATAAGGCTTTCGAAGAACACCCGCAGATCTTCCTCTTTGCTCGCAAAGTCAAGGTTACCCACGAAAATCGACGATTTCGGGTCTCCCGCAAAAGTGCCTAAAAGGGAACTTTGCTTCCCAACGCTATCCGCTGGTCTGCCCAAAGAATCTACACGGATTGTGCGGTCCATGAAAACAGTCCCGTTGCACTTTTCGACAGCTAGACGAGCTGCCTCGTGTGGGTCCATGACTGGTGGAAGGGGAGGCAAATTCGAAGGCCGCTCTTTCGCAGGAGAGGGGTATGCGAAAACGACGTATGCATTAACCGAATCGGCGCTAGGATGAAGTTCACGGTTGATGAATGCAACCTTTTTTTTCTGACTTGGAGTGAGAAACTGCTTCTTGTCGTTTTTTGGCTCGTCCGCTGTGGGATTAGTTTTACGCCACGATGATGCTCGATCTCGGTCGTGCTGCCGTGTGCCAGTCTGTTCTTTGCCGTCATCATCAGGAAGTTTACTAGTAGGGTTCTGAAATGCAATGGAGCGGAATCTTGTGGATTCAATTTTTGCGGTAGGAACGAGCGACAGAATGTGCCTGTGGAGTTGCTTTTGTAAAGGCTGTCACATATTCAGTGTGTGTTCACGCGATTATTAGCCAGTATTCAACGACTCACTCGCTTCTGAGCGACCTCGGATGAGAGGTTACCCACGAAGATCGTGCGCAAGTTGCGCTGCTCCTCGGACTCATCTGGCGGGGCAAATTTCTCCTTGCGCGTGGACGTGCGTCGACTGGACTTCGCACCGTCACTCAGCAGCGACTCGTGTACAAGCGTAGATGGCCCACTTTCCTCCTCGGAGTCGGAATTGTCGGCAGGTTCAGCCCCTCGGTGTTCGGCGCTACTGCTCTCCACGGCTAGAGTCGCCTGTAATTTTTCTTCAGCTTCTAATCTTCTCTTGTCGATCTTTTCTTTCTTGTTCTCCCGCAGCTTAACGCGTTTTGGAGGAGGGGACTCGTGTTGTTGTGACTCTTTGCGTATGGACTTGTGCTTTTTCAAACCATGCCTCTGCTCTCCTTCCGATTTACGCTTCTTGTCATTGGATGCTGCAGCATCTTGGACCTTACGAGCCGATATAATTCAATGTAGACCACCGCAAAAAAGCATGAAAGTCAGCATGACGCACCTGAGTGTGAAAGAGGGCATCTAATTCCGTATCAATAACTTTTTGGTTGCTTGTAGTTTTCCCTCCGAGCAGAAATGACGAGAGACTCATGATTGAGCACTGAGTGAAGGAAGGTACTGAGTAGAATTCAAATGTTGGTCGATTGACATAAGTGTTGGAGGTCCTGGTCGGGTGGCTGGAGTCCTGCTTTGGTTTATTCCCGCACTTGCGGTTGCCGGAAATAGGTTGAGCTTTGCTGCTACTCTCCGCGTCTCTGAGCTCCCCTATCAAATAATTAAATGAACGTGCTAGTGTATCCCAGCACACACCCAGCCGCTCCCTCTCTCGTTGAAACGCTTGCTTCAATACTGACACCGCACTATTTACCACAGCTGCTAGTACCATCTCAACTCTCCGTACAAGAATATCCATGGCACACCTCTTGTGCCCTCCTCTTACTCCTCTCACCTCCTACAGATCATGTAGCTGTCCGCAAATACATCGAGTCCGGAGGTAGGATATTGGCATTTGGCGTTGGCGTCAGAAAAGGCACTCTATTTGGATCGAGTCATGACTTTGGATCGTTATCCGCGGGTCTTGGTCTGGGCATGGTAAAGGATACGACTATACTCAGAGTCGCTGATGGGAATGCGTCCCTCTACATTTCCTTCTCAACTGCTTCTGGAACAAATGCGGATGTACTGATCGACAACACCATGCTATCTGTATCCAGACTACCCATGTGTCCTTTGGACTTCGAAGCACACATCCTCGGTCGTTATGTTGAGGAGAATGCGCCTGCTGGTATCTTATCTCAAAGCGGGCTTGTCGCGATGTGGAATTGCACCCCACCCCTTCCCGATATCCTGCTGTCACGATCGCTATCTGCACTTGGTCTGCACTTCCCCTCGCAGAGAGCTGATTCCAGTCTTGAGCCTCACATTCTACCTCAGTTTCTTCTTGCTCGTCCGAATCCATGGCAGGTACAGTATCGTGTCGTAGAGGCACTGCTCGATCATTTAAATTTTCGGTCAGCTGTCGGCGATGAATCACAACCCAAGTGGGAGCCTTTCGTGTTCGAAGATACCAACGACAATTTTCACTTTCACTTCCCATCCATCCCTCCCGAGGCCAGAAACACCGATCACCCCATACTCGAACTCATTCCACCAAATTTCCTCTCAAACCCGAAAGTCAAGCACGTACTCGTACCTTCAAGACCCCTAACTATCGAGGATGAACGAATATACACTCCACAATTCTCACCCTCTGCCTTCTTCCGCGCCATAGACGAGTTTCGCTCTGGAATAAAAGATACCAGCCAAGGCACAAATCAAGATTCCTGGCGCATCGGCGAAGTACTCATGTACGGCGAAGTAGTCTCCAGCACACAAACAATGTTTGACAAGTGCGTCTCGCCCAATCATGTCCATCGTACCGATTGCTGAAACCCTCTCTGAGCAGAAACCCGTCTTTCCTCCGTGTGCTCCCCCCTCCCATCGTCTCCCTCGCCACAGTACAATTGGCAGGACGCGGCAGAGGTGGTAACGCGTGGCTCTCACCTGCAGGGTGCTTGCAGATGTCGCTCAAGATTCGAATCGGGCTCAAAGGTCCTTCATCAGGTAAGACCAACGACTTTTCATTCAATTGTCTGATATCCGAAAATTGATATTGCGCAGTACCAGGCCCAACAATCGTCCCCTCCAACCTCGTATTCATCCAATACCTCTACGCCCTAGCAATCATCGACGCATGTCACGTCCTCAACCCCGGCTCCGAATGGGCCCATAAAGTCCGTTTGAAGTGGCCTAATGACATCTATGGCCTCTTCCCATCTTCCCAACACAGCCCTGCATCAAATTCAAAATCAACACCAGAACCACGGAAAATTGGCGGGGTACTGATAAACACTAGTTTTGGCGGTGGCGTGGCAGATGTAGTAATCGGTATGGTACTTCCCTCTTTTGGCTCAATGTTATGAAAGCTCAGTGTTAACAGGAAGCGGCCTCAACGTCTTAAACGCACCACCTATCGCCTCACTCGCCCAACTCACATCTGCACCTATCCCGGGGCTCTCTGTAGAACGTGTAGCAGCGGCAGTTCTCACCTCCTTTGAGCGCATGTGGAATTCTTTTTTGCAGAATCAGGAACAGGGTTTTCATCCGTTCATGGATCAATACCTCCGATCATGGTTACATTCGTACGTCTCTGTTGTGCTTTGCTTTACGTCAGGTTTACTTATCGTACTTACTCGTGGTTCCCACAGGGACCAGCTCGTCACACTAACGAACCGGACCCCACACCAAAGTGTCCGCATTGTCGGTATTACTCCCGACCATGGGTTGTTACGTACTGTGCCGATGGGCGGTGGAGAGTTTATTGATTTACAGCCTGATGGGAATAGCTTTGATATGATGAAGGGGTTGATATCGACAAAGAGGAGGTAGGAAGGAACGTCAAACAATGAGCATACAGAACTGCTATAGAATCGTCAATCAATTGTATTCCAATGTAGCATGAATAGGCCATCATGTTACACTGACATACAAATGTCGGCCAACTCATTCACACTCTTTATAGTCAGATCAATCCCGGCAGCTCGGATCGGCCCACGCTGAGCGCCTGGCCGCAGTGGAACGTCTGCAGCTCTGTTACTGGTGAAATTGGCTGGACCCTAGTGTTCTCATGGGTCTGGCAGCTAGCCCTGGCCGGTCCGACTGACCCCCCTAACCAAATGGGCATCATTGTGCGCCTTTGCCTAGTATAGCAGGTGAGAGCAGGAACTGGAAGAGCCTGTCATGTTGAAGGATGCGCTGAATTGATGTTACAGCAGTGAGGGCAACAGCCTGTATGGTGCGGCATGACGTGTATCTAAGCACCCGTCCGAGTCATGACAGGTGTCATTGCACAGTACGTACTCTTCCATCCCTTTCTTGTCGGATAGGGTGTTACCTCCATAAGTTCAGTCTTGGCTATATCTCGTGCGGGACTCCTGTTCCGTCGAGTCCCGACCCAAACCTGAACTCGGCCTGCTTGTGGACCAACGAGCACCATTTCATCCCCCCCTGACACGGTGTCTTTTATCCAATATCCAATCTATTGGCGTTCGCATCATCATACTAGTTCATTCAGTTGAGCTCTGTTTGCAGAATTGTGCTTATGGCCTCATTTACCTTTTGTTGTGAATGACGTGCCCGTACTTTGTTTGCTCGCGGTCAGGATGAACTCTTCTGTCTCATATACACATTTTAACCGCATCCAAACTGCATATTGAAAATCTGCATAGTAGTCTCACTCATAGAGGTTCAAGCTTTCAAGTTAGCACTCTCAAGCTGGATCGCCCTACCACTGGGACCGATATCACGCACACACGGCTTTCCGAAAACTCGTTTCGACCGTTGGCACCATCCACTACATGACGGAAAAAAAGTCTGACATTAGAGACCCGTTGTTGCAGTATTCACTGGCACCCTCCGATGAGATCAATACCCTCTATTCCAGTCAAGTGAATCACTCTCATATTTAGAGAGCGCTCCTAGTCGCTGTTCAGGATGATCAGCAAGGTTATGGGTCGACATGAATCTTTTATTCTAACCTAACATGTTCCATATGCATTATCAGAAGAATGCGATGGACCTATGCAATCATCTCCTAGATGTAAGTTCAAGTTCATGCTCAAGCATGTATGTGAATCACCTTCCTTTCAAACGCCAAAGCACAGTACTGGTGGGTAAGTGACAATTTGCCGAATGATCGAGCAGTGGGACACCGAACAGAACGCTTTGTATCTCTCCACATCTAGTTTGGTGGCGGAAAAAATCCAAACCATGACTGTGAGACGTTGGAGAAAGGTCTCAATCACTATAGTACATATGCGATGATGAGCGCATTCGAGGAAACCTATCATGCAGAAACCGTACTTAGTGCTGTGATGTCTATCTGACGGCCAAGGCTAACAGTCAGCACTATCAGTCCGAATCATCCATCAAATTAGGTACTGCTTCTAAGTTAGGTGGCGATAAAGAAACTGAACGATGTTATCGAACGATCTTTCATTTTCCAGCTCTGCGCCTGGTTGATAATCGAACGAATGTTCTCGACCTGGTAGTTCTTCCAATATGACTTCTACGCCAGCCTTCAAGAGCAAGGAATGCAAATTACGAGACTCCCGCAAGAGAACAGCCGTATCGTTGGTTCCATGAATGAGATATGTTGCCGGCCAATCCGATGTGACGTTGAACTGAGGGAAAATAATCTTGTGATCAGAAATGAGTGCCTCGTCGAAGGGATCCTCAGTATGGATAGCATTGCGTAACGCAACACTAAGACTTGGTTCATGCTGGCCTGTAATATAATCCAAGGCGACCCCGAGTTGCAGGTATAAGCGTGAGATTAACATTCGCGGGTTTGCAGGATATCCCGGGATGTGATATGACTTTGGATGGTATACGAGCGGTGAGTCTGAAGTGCTTTGGAGATCGTTGAACGGATGTATATATTCGGAGAACTGTGCAGGATCTAGCATTTCTCTACCCCGTAGGAATGATTGCGTCTTGGGAGTGAGATATTGGTCTGTCTGAAGTATGTAGTATTAGTACGATCAAAGACTTTCGGAGGCGAAAAGACAGGGCATACCAGAAAATCGCCCCCCATACCATATAAACTGAGAACTACCTTCGGTTTCGGGACTGCATAGATAGCACATAGATACGCGCAGAACCCGCCCGCACTAGTTCCAGCCACACCGATCGACGTGGGATCGATGCGGAAACGTGAACCAGAGCCAAGATCAGCCAGCTCCTGATCGAGCTGAACATTTAAATCTCCCGCGACAAAAGCGATGGCGTCCTTCACATCAGCCAGCACATCGTATCCAGTCCCTGGAGGAATAAGATGATAATCTGCACTGATGAATATGATACCGCGTGCGTGCAACCGGCCTTGGTGATCGCATTAGTCAATGTGATTAACATGAGGGAAAGACGGCTGAAACTGACTTTTCAGCCAAGTAGGGAACCAGCTCCGTTTATTTCCTACGGTTAGACCCCCTCCGTGGAAGTAGACGACTACTGGATGATACTGAATCACCTGCTGGCCGAATTGCTGGTCGACACCGTCTGGTGGAAGATAGACATCGAGCAGGACACGGATTCCGTCGACCTCTTTATAAATAAAGGTCAAAGGACTGTCGGCGTTGCATTGGTTTTCTGACATCGCTGATTCTGGTCGAGTGTTGAGAAAATGGGTTATGCAAAGACTCGAGGTGCACGTAACACAGCGGAGCAGTTGGTGCAAGTGAGGGGAAGCTAATACAAGTAATGATAGAACAACATATGCGTATCCATATTGTACGGACTCCTACCCATCGGCGGGTGTGTAAGAGAGCCCGGCAAGCAGCCCCTTCGGTAAATCGTCGGAGAAATAGCGCTTGGTTGTATTTAGCTTGTGGCTGATGCAGGAGTACTCCAGACTGAGACTAAATTACACAGACGAGTTCCTGAAATAGTAGCGAGGGTTTTTGTATCACCTTTGGTAGGGATGCACCAAATTGAACCCCCAAAAAACTCCCTCACATTTGAGTATTATTTAAATCCATCTGGAGGTCTTGTACATTCCTTAGGTGGAGAGAAGCATTTTGATAAGAGGGATAAGAAATCAGGTCACAGTCTACAGGTGAAATCTCGGAGTGTTGGAAAGTGGGGTTGACTAAGTGATGCGAAAGCATGTGTACTGTGCACGTGACTTAATGAGGTCCCCTCAGTGGAGGAGCGGCATAATAAGATTCAACATCACGATGAGCAAACCGAAGGCGAAAGCTGCTCAGACACATCAAACGGGGATATACAAGTCAGACTCGGTCAGAGTATGCATTACAACAGTGTCAGTTTATACGACGAAATGAAGCCGACATTTGCAGGACGTTGCCGAGTCGCTAGGCATTGCCAACTTATCCGAAACAGTAGCATCCTCGCTCGCTAGCGATGTCGAGTATCGCATCCATCAGGTCATAGAGGTGTGTTATTTACGTCTAAATGCACTTGTCAGAAGCTAAGGAGATATCAGGAAGCTTCGCGATTCATGCGCCATGCTCGACGAACCACAATAACAACTTCAGACATTGACCAGGCCCTTCGAGTTCTGAATATCGAACCTCTTTATGGTCACAATCCCCATAATCCCCCTGTATTCAGACGGGCTCTTCCATTTCCGAACGCGGCCAATGTAGGCCCTGTCTACTTCGTGGAGGACGAAGAGATCGATTTTGACCGCGTGCTTCGAGAGGAGAAAATCACACTGCCAAAAGGTGTCAGTTGGACTGCTCACTGGCTTGCAGTTGAAGGTGTCCAGCCTCTCATTCCTGAAAATCCGCCGGCAATACCGAAGGACGTCGATCAAGAAATGACAAAGTCACCACCCCAAGCAAACGGCGCATTCCCATTGACCCCACCGTCAGAGAGCCGATCTACAGTCAAGAAGCAACAACAGCAACAGCAGCAGCTAGTCAAACAAGTGCTATCACGAGAATTGCAGCTGTATTATACGCGGCTTACAGCGTCGTTATTGCCACCTACTGCTGACTCTACCAAGCGGACAGCGGCCCTTGCAAGTTTGCGCAATGATGCTGGATTACAAGCGCTCTTGCCTTACCTTATTCGCTGGGTTGGAGAGGGTGTTGTGACTGCGCTAAAGGAGGGCGCTCAAACTGAAGCTGATGGTCGATCGTTGGAGGTTTTATTGGACGTCGTTAGTGCTATTCTCGAGAACAATACGCTATTCATCGAGCCTTATGTGAGTGATAAATCAAACCTGACACTGTTCAGTAAATTGATATTGTACAGCTTCACCAATTATTACCGGCCATCCTTTCGACTCTTCTCCATTCCACGCTTCCACCATCACATACCACTCACTTGCGCACGTCCGCTGCTCAGACGCTATCCCGTTTGCTTACCCAACATTCTACGACTTATCCATCCCTTTCACCACGGATTATGAAAACACTCCTCGTTGCTCTCATTTCAGCAGACAAATCCAAGGGAACACGGGAAGGTGCCATCCGCGGCCTGGTGGGGATTGGAAAGGAGGCGGTAAGGAAGGGACTCGTGGAGGGTGGCGGAGTGAAAGTTGTGGGAAGTGAATGCACACCAGGGGAAACTGGCCCTCTCGTCGATTCCGTTATGGTCAGTATTCCTTTTAATCTGCGTGATCACACATGTTGAGTATCCAACAGACCGCTTTGAATGTTCTGCATCCTGCATCGGATATGCCTGAGTCATTGGATGCAACGGACGATGGAGATATTGTGACTATAGCGCAGTTGCAGGATGTTTTAGGCAATTTCTTCGCTGAGAAGCTTCATGGCGATAAAGGTTGGGCATTAGGTATTTTGGGTAGCATAAAACAGCAAAGTTGATCAGTCTATCGTGGTTGATCTTGATGACTGTAAAAAATGACATGTTGAAGAACTGACGAATAGGCATAATTGATCACAGGTTTTTTTGAATCCATTTTCTGTCCATTGAAGTAATCTACCATATATTGGACAATGCCATCTAGTCTAATGGACACCTGTACCCTGCATCGCATCACTAAAGTCGCAAATGCCCCAGTGTAAGGAGTACCGCCACTGGTCCGCCGTTCCTACCGGCCGTTTTAGATGCGCATTTGGACTGTAAGTTTGCTCTCGCTTAGGCGCTCATAAAACCATGAACGGCCCATTCATAGACGCCGAGGAAGACAGCTCCTCCTGCGGATATCCACATCGTTCTCGGTACTATACCTGCAAAAAGAGCCTTTGCGCCCTCTTGCACGTAAATTTGCTGAAATCGCATAGGAAGAGTTGGCACTTGCTGCTTCGAAGGGTCCTGGATACGCCGTAAATATGTCGTCAAGATTCATAACAGAGACCTACTCTAAGATCGAGCATGACGCGTGTTTTAAGGACGTCGAGCGGTGTTGTTAGTGCTGCTGCAGTCCCCCCGGCTATGCTCCCACAGACAGCGGCCTCGTGTGCATATAGGGGTTTTCGGTCCAGATATATTGATAGTCGAGATTTGAGAAACTCGTATAGCGGGAATTGGAGTGATGTAAAGGGTATCTTGGAAGTATAATTACTAAATCAGTTGAGCATTCATATAGGGTGTGAGAGTCCATTCTTTTACCTCACGCATGATAGTAGTCCAAAAACCACGATAGAATCCTGGAATACCCTCATGGTGCAGGACAAACGATGCGGCTTTAAACGAAGATGCCGAAGCACCATAAGTCGATGTTTGCATCCTGGTTTTGATGACTTCTGTAGGAACGCGTATCAAACAAGCAGCCTGACCCGGAAAAGATTCATTTGCGGAAGATAAAATTTGCAAGTTAAGGACTTGCCACTTCTCCCACAGACGCGGACAGCATATGGTCCACAGGTGCAAGTCGGTCGTGAAGAGGAATCGAGCGCTTCATGGCTTCATACGTAGAGAAGAATGCAGCAGCTGTAATCTCCGCGTTAGAACGACCATAGCCCGACAACCTACTCCATGCATACCTCCTGGGGCGCTTCCAACAACCACACTACCCACACCCTTGTAAATCCCGCGAAAGCCGCCAGCCTTGATGAATCCCTGCGCAGACTGCAGACGGGTCTTGACGGTGTCTATCGGGAAGAACAGTATGTCGACCGCTGTTCCTGCCAATCCGCCGGCCTATGAGAGATGTCACGTCGGCACAGATATTTTCATCTTGCAAGGAACTTTGCGCACAGCGAGAGATTGGAAGAACGTCGGTTTCCGTTCTGTTACCATGATCGCGGTCCACTCCAAAACCCTTTTGCCAAAGCTTTCAACGTTTTTGTGTGACTACCTAGAAATTACGTAATTATAGCGTTTTACACTAATTATGACTAGACGATTTCTAGTCCACTAGTCTACCATTACCTGACATGGATCATGCACTAGAAAGGCCGCAACCTCAGCCTGCGACATCAACTTGGGATCCAGCTGAAGCAGAATCTTCGGGGGATGAAGATGGAGGCTTGGATTGGACAAAGCTACCGTGAGCCTTGAGCATTATACGTACATATATTATACTAAGCGTAACAGAAAGATTGGCACCATGCGTCCGGTAATCCCAAAACGCGGAGAGAAAGATTTTGAGCCCGCTCCAGGAGGGGGTTCGGGTCTTCAAGTCCATGTGTTGGACCGAGCACGCGCTGCGATGTTCGACGCCCTCAAAGCTGATCGCGCTATATCTAGGTACTTTTTATGTTTAGTTGTATGAATCGAACATTGATCACTGCATAGTAAATCTGCTAGCTATGGCATCTGGTTTCCGCAAATATCTCGCGTTCACGTCACCGTTGCCAGAGGTATCCACTTTTCTGTCATGGGCCATTCAGCAACACGGCCTACATCAACTGATAAAGGCTCGGCGAAGCTGCAGAAGAGACTGGAGTTACTGCCGGAAGAGGCACTATATCTAATTGAAAGGGGTGCTTTGTTCTGCTGGAAGGATATTCAAGCAGATTTGACTGGATTGGATGATGTCGAAGGTGCTCCGATGTCTGTTCAACAGGCTTTTGCAGAATTGATTGGGAAGGAAGATCTGACGCTCGAAAAATATCAGGTGACTGAAACCAGACATTTTTCATTGATCATGCTCAATATTGCTCAATATCGCTCATAGGTCTTTGCATACTTGAGGCGCTTGGGGTATGTCATCACCCGCACACATCCACCCAGTCCTAGTTATCCAATACCTCCACCTCGCCTAAGGAGTGAGGCACCTCTGTCATTCTGCCGAAGATTATCATCGATCTTCTCGCTGTTTACGATGAGTGTTTTGAGATTTTGGAGAGGGTCTTTTAGTTGGTGGAAACCACTCAGGATAAGTCGGTTGATACATCACGATAAATCATATGGTTGGAACCACTTTACTCCGCTCGAGCTCTTCAATAACGAGTCGTCTAGGCAAGGTCCTCAAGTCTCTGCGAGTCATACCTGCAGGTCACTCAGTCGCGCCTCATTCAAGTTGTGCGACTCCTGTCACACCCTCGTCTCCATACAAGATATTCTACAACATGTACAAGCCCTCGACTAACTTTCGAAAAACCACTCCCCCACAACCTGATTTCCAGATTGTCATCATCAAGTAAGATCAAACTGATTGTCGAGGCATGCCAGTTGAACTTTGCGTGACAGTGCGCGAACCGCTTTTGTGCCCTCTCTGTACGAATTGACGGAGATATTCAATGTTCTTCCGGAAACTCCCCCGCCTCTCCCACGAAAGCGCGGAGCACCTCCGGTAGTTCAATCATCCCCTGCAGCAGTCGCATCGCCCGTCCGCACATCAATATTCAAATATATTTTCTCGTGGTTATTGCCATTATCAACGCCACAGCCTATATCATCTCAACCACGGCCGCATCCATTTGCAGCACTCAAGGCTGGCAAAAAGAATATAGTCATCGCGGCTGTGGACTCGGGTAACATCAGTTTCTTTCGATTCAGCCAAGGCGCTTTTGAAGAGTGGCCGACACTCTAGCATTTCTGGCGCTCGAGCTCTGGTCTTTTCGCCACGAAAAAGTACACGCTTACGTATAATGTCATATATGCAGACAACAAACTATTGCAGGACTTTGATCTCAACCCCTCCAAAGTCGGGAATTGTACGTCTTACCACGCGGATTCAAAAGCACTCTGGTCGAGTATTGTCTGCAGAGCTGCAGAGACGTCCGCACTTGACCTTTCTCTTCGCCATGAGTGATGGGGTAGCTGCTAGCACTGAATCTGGCCAACAGTGAGGTCGCTGTTAGAATCTATATCGATCCTGCCAGTTCATACGTACTCGCAACGACCCTTCGGAATAGTCAGGCAGAAATTCCAGCGGCATTTATATGATTGTTGTTTCGAGGTCAACGCGCCTCGAAACCATAATTCACGCAAATGCCCAAAGCTTCAGTTGTGCTGTCATCTTCTCCGACAGTCAAGCAGTCGGAACAGTATTCATCCCAGTGCGTGCGTTGCTATACCCTGTGTATGTGCTTACACGCATATGACATATAAGTTGTTGCTTGGTTTTTCATTTCAAAAGCACTTTTTGAAAGATGAAATATCGGCCGGCCTTGCAGTGTGTGACAGTTGGTGTTTTCTCCGTTCCATTTCAAACTCTCGACTGAAACAAGATTTTGGAAGACCTAGCTCAGTAAAAGTCGAAATACTGCAGAAAATGTTCAAAGTCATGTCCAAGAGTGTAGGGGCTGATCTGCAAATTCGGATGCGCAAAACGGAGCCGGAGACTTGATTTGTAGACGCCCTCACGATACATATAATTTTACATGCGTATGTCAGAGTAGCATACTTAGCTAGGTCCCACTAGATCCCACTGAAGTAAGTTAGTAAGTGCTTACCGAGTAAGTTACTGTTATAACTGACAGTCGCCGGTAGATCGAACTGCTTCACATTTCGAACTGAACCGAATTGGGAAGTCACCTCGCTTCGACAAAACTACTCACTGTTACAGTTGTGTTTATCAATAACGCATTATATTCTTCAGCCCATCTGCGGGCTAATGTCATCCATCCCTCAATCCCCCCTCGAAGTTTCCAATAGCCTACCCAGGATGGTTACCGAACGAAATTGAAAGGGCCACCACTGTTCAGCGCTCCGTGACCGACAACTGTGGGAGAGCTAGACACGCCACGAAATTTATCAAGGGCTTGTACTAGCCCCGGCCCTGACGGCTGTTGTCGTTGCCGAAAAAATCGGCACCTCGAAAGTCGGCGTATTACATTTAATACAATGGGGTCTCAATAATTCCAAGTCCTACTTAAGTAGCAATCTTACATTCTCTCTACCCTTGCTTCATAATGCGTCAGACGAGGCTGGCAGTCAGTGCATGGTCCCTCCTATGCCTTGGTGCATATGCAGCTCATTCTTCGGATGCATCACTGTACCAGAGCAAGCTATGGGTAGCAGGCAACATTCGGTCAGCTATGCTAGCTTCTATCAGGACTAGGTAAGCCATCGTATGATAACTCAAACCAGTCGCATCGTGCTCAGGTTTAGTTGGGAACAAGGAACCGCGGCGGCAGCCGTGCTCGAATTCGATGATCCAGAGTACTCTGTCTTTGGGTCTTCCCCATTTGTTTGCGATGGAACATTCCCCCTTGCAACTCTGCAACTGGCTTATAGCGCTGCTGTACGGCAAAGTCCTGACGGTCGCCTCAGTCAAGAAGTCGGTGATGCGCTGGATGGCGCTGCGTTAGATGGCGCCTCCGCTGGCTCTGCAGTTCTGTTGGGTAAACACCACTTTGTTGTGCCGGAAATTTCAAATTTTCAACTACTGAAACAGGAAGTTTGACTGACCCATCTCGGTACAACTATTGGCTAGACGCGGCTAACGCCCAACTGAATTTTGTGTGTTCTTGCACTTACTTCCAGCTTCTCCGACTGACCGATGATGACTAGATACTCAACGTAGCTCCTCGTACCTCTACTGGAGCTATTTCCCATCGTATTGACTCACGTCAATATTGGTTCGATGTTTGCTTTCTGAGATACGTGTTAAAATGCTCAACGTGACTTAACAGGGCCGATGGCGTCTACATGGGGTTCCCCTTTATTGCATACTTTGGGGCGGTTACCAACAACGCAACTCTCCTCCAAATCGCATATGATCAATGTCGGTTGTACCGTGATGCTCTTATCCTAGACGGTCCCACTGGAAAACTCTGGGGACATATTTACTCCGACGATAATAAAACGTGGGTAGATGAAGGTATCTGGGGAACTGGTGAGTACTTCCGTAGTGCGGATTCCGCATATACAATATGCAACTTACAATCGCGCGAAACTTGCGCAGGTAATGCGTGGGCAGCACATGGCATGCTGCGCGTTGCTGTGACGATTCAGAAGACTGAGCACTGTTCAGAAATGGCTCCCCAGATTGCTAATCTTACCTTGTGGATTAAGGAAATTCTGGATGGCGAGTTTGCTGCCCTGGTAGAGACAAATCTTTCTAGTCCCATTATGGCTAACGTCAATTTCTCGACACAGAGATCAGACAATTTGGTCCCGAACTATATCACCGGGGGTCCGGCCTTTCCTGACGCAGCTTCCTCCGCTGCTCTTTCTTCTGTGGCATATCGGGTTGCACATCTATTCCCCCACAAATTCGGCAAAAATTACACAGATGTGGCTGCAAGAATACGAGATGCTGTAGTGGGCAATATCACGAACCTCGGTACCATGCAGCCCATAGTGAATCCCTTACCAGATCCCTTCCCTTATTGGAATCAAACAGGACTGCTGAGTACAGAGTCGCAAGCATTTGGATTGATGATGCTTTCAGCATGGAGAGACTGGATTGGCGCCTGAAGGTGCCAGCAAGACCTTTTGTTTTGGACTACTTATCCCTGATTTCATATTTGACATCCACGGTGCTGAATATCTTCTTGATCCGATGACACTTCAAAATTCAACATTCAGGAAGCGGACGACATGGATATCACAGATCTGAAAACATGGGGACACTTTTGCATGCTTCTAGTACGTACCTGAATTCAATCAAGTACTAACTTCAAAAACATACAAGATATTATATATGGTACTTAATCCGTTCAATTATGATGTGACACGCGCACATTTATCATAAATTTATGTCGCACAAAAAGAACCAGGACAAAGCTCGAAGGATTCGGCGAGCATTTGAGCGCGCTGTCGAGGCCAGGGAGCTCGTGCGTTGTGCCGTGCGCAGGAATCGGGAAATCGCACTAATTTTCATTCATTCTGCTACATCTCAGCAAAGGTGTATACATGAATATCCGTCTGTGCGGGTGTTGAGTGACTGTATCATAACAAGTCAAGCGCCATAGCCTAAGATATCATGTGGAATCATAAACGGAAGATAAAGAGTCAGGGACAAGACACACCGCATCGCTAAGGCGAGTGTCGTACATATATGACTAAAAGGATACGGGGTACAACACGATATAGCTTCTATCCACATACACGGAGCGTAGTCCAAACAAGGACCCTTCACGAAGAAGGAAAGGAGCAAAAAATTATGCAATAATCCTCAACAGGCCCGAGGGCTCCAGTTAAAGATAACAGACCCTGGCATAAAGCACAGGATCTGCCCCGCATCGACGGAAATAACCGTCATATAAAGTCAAGGTAGCGAGCCCCTGTGAAATCCTATCGTGAGCGTCAAGATACGGTATAGATGCTTAGCAACTTACGACTATGAATAGCCACGAAGAGCTCCAACAGACACGTGTACATTATAGGACAACCAGTTCCGTGGAACAGTGGTGATGACATACTCTTCCCAGCGGAAGAACAAAGTTTCACAAATTCCGCCACCGAAACCAAATTCGGCAGGATATATTTTCAACGGGCTTCCACTTCGCTGCGTGCGCACACACAGAGGCCCACATAAACCCGAGATAACTCAAGGTGTAGTGAGTCCGACTCGAAGCTAGCCTCGCTGGATCGATAGGGTGCAGCTGCAGCCTGACATCATGACAGAGGTTGATATGGCAACGGTTCTGTGAATTATATGTCATAGGTTCATGTTCCAGTAAAGGCCATGTCCTGGTAATATTCAAAAGCCCAGGGAGACTTGAGTCATGCCGCACCAAGCACGGAAGCATCGATAGATTCCAAGGTCGTCCTCGTATGCTTTGTCCATGACTTGCCCCGTGAGCAACGCATCGTGTAGGTCTGCGTGATTTATGGTATGATTGCGTGGTATGCGCAATTCAACGCGGCTATCGTGCACTGGTCAATAATATGACTGCGTGGTATATGCGTTTCTGTGCGGGAAGCACTGGTCTGGTCAACAATGACTGCACGGTATGTGCGTTTTCTATGCGAGTAAACACTGATCTGGCCAACGGTATGACTGCGTGGGATACGCGTTTCTGTGCGAGTAGGCACGAATCTGGTCAAAAATGAGTGCTTGGTATGCGTTTGTCAAATGCTTTCTAGTTTGGCGGGTCAAGGAGGGCAATCCCGCACATAAACGCACGGATGCACCGATAAACCACGCCCGAGGTATCGAAGCGTATAGTCCTCGTATGCACGATATAAAGCCACTTGACCCTGGTATCATTGTCATAGTAACAATTGGTCAAGGTTCTGTGTGTCAAGTTTGTGATAGCCATCGACATGGGGTCAAGTATCGTGAAATATCGCTTTGGCGCTTTGACATAGTCCTGCACAATGAGTGAAACGGCAAAGTACTGCCGGGAGGCTATTTGCCTATCTGGATCACTGCCTCGCTGCGAAATACGGATTCACAGAGGAAGCCGATAAGAGGGCATACTTGCCACTCCCTCGTGCTTCCGACTCGAGGCTGATCATGGAACACGAGCGGAAGACCTGGGCGTAGTAGAGGGTGCACTGATCATGAAAGGGAAAACAGAGAAATGATAGCAAAGAAGATTGGAATCCCGATTATGACAACAGCGGAAGTTACCGAGTTTGAAATTTAGTTTACGTAAGATAAGTGCAACCATCACCTGTTATCGTTATCGTCGGTTGCAATTGGTTATTGCATTGGCCCTTGATACTTATGGAGGTTCCTGCAGTATAGTACTACTAGTAGTGACATTATGTTGAACTGTCATTGTGGCAGCCGGCTCCGTCGATGTTACATCTCCGTCTCAAGTATTCGCTGAGCGCCGAACAAGTAGTCAAATTTTCAAACACCAATAGACTGATGTTCTCTCGTAAGGACAAACTGATATCTGAAACCCGTACAGTATCGAATCAAGACTGTCGTACATAGTATACAAGGACATTGTAAATATATGATATGAGCATGAGATATATATTTGAACACACAATCTTCAAGCTTAGGTAGCTGGTGAATAGACAGCGGATGGTGATGTATGACGAGACTCTAATAAAAAACCTGTATCAAGCATTAGTCATTATACCCATGCTCGACGCTTACTTGGTGTGGGTGCAGTAGCAGTGCTCGGTGGAGTGAAAAACCCGCCAGCAGTGATTCCCATTGCTTCCACCCCCGATCCACTAGCCTTGCGAAGCCCTCCACGACCAATGGATATCGAGCCTTTTCCAGAACCCAACGCACTCCCCACACGCTCTATGCTGATTGTCGAACGCGCTGTACTCCGATGGGATTGCCCTGCACCATTGTGGCTCTCGTCACTAAGAGAGCTTACGCCGTTTTCATTGCCCCCGCCTCCATTGCCGGCCCCACGTGCAAGAAACTTTCGTCGCCGGGGTTGGTATGGCAAGACATTTGCATTTGGTTCTGCATCTGCACTGCCACCGCCACCGCCACTGCTCCATACGCTGGAGAAAGTCTCATTCGTGGAAGCAGTTCCCGACCCACTGGGCCCAATCGGCATGACCAACATCGCATCATCAATATCTTCGTCATCGCTCCGTAAACTCAATGGTCGGGCCTGCTTGAGCTGTGAGCCTGATGGACCCTCCGATGATGGTGGAGAAGGTGACCTGCGAATGGACGGGGGCACCGCTTCCGCGCGATCATGGACTTCGTCGAATATTTCATAATAGCGCTGGATGCAGAGCTTGATGATAGATCCCAAGGTAGTATCGCTATTTGAAGTCTCAGTAGAGGATGTTGACGTCGCCTGTGTGGCCGCTGCCATTGTGCTGGTCATCGATTGTCCACTTGGTATAGAATATAGGAGTACGTCTTGCATCGGGTCGGAGCTTTTGACTAGGTTGGGACAAATGACAATAGCAAGGTTGTGTGCGTCCATGCGATTTACATTTGATCGTAGTGATACTTCGTGCAGCACGTCTGAATCGGCGTTAGGCACAGGTCTTCTGACATACCAAAGAAAAGCGTAGCTCACAAAATATGTTACTCAGTAAGATGTACATGCATGGCATCAGCTGTGGCAGGAGTGTGTCGCGAATATATGCCATAGCAAGGATGCCGTCATTCGATGGCGTCGGACATCGACGTATATCAGGATACAGAGAGTCTGGGAATGGGGGGCTGGGAAGGTCGCGGAGATACTTCTTCAATAGCACAGCTGCGAGATGGGGGTCATTAAAGCTTTGGAGGGAAACGACTTGGCCTGGTGAAGTGTCACAATATGCGATTCAGTGTCGACGTAGAAAAATACCTCTGTCGTATGCTTCTTGAACCTGTTTGAGTAATACAGAACTCGGCGAGCGCCTGAAAATCCCTTCCTCGTTCAGCCCTATAGATGTTTGATGAGTTTAAGTAAAATAACAGTCATCCTCGATACTCACCAGAGCTCAAAAGGTCTTGGATGGAATCTTTCAGAACCCGCGGAATGCTACCCTTTTCGCCGTCATGACCCATGAGTTCTTCCAAGGGCACACCAAAGACGCTAGAGGAAATGGGACTCGGTAATACAATATGCCTCTCCTGTTTCAAATTCTCTCTATAGATGTGTTATCAAAAGTGTTGAACAGGTTAAAGTACGCTTACTTATACACCGCAGGTGGAATGTCAATTTGAGTCAATGGAACCTGGGTAGCAAGATCCGACAGAGTGTCGACGTAGGCTATTTTGCGAAAGAACTTGGGGCTGCGAAAATGTTCAGCGCGATCGAAAACCATGACAGCGAAACCTGAAAGACCTGACGACAGCGCCTGCCAACGAGAAAAGCACTGCGGAAAGCAGGTAAAAGGACTGCCCGACCGCATGGGTGATTTCACCTACTTTTCGAGAAGAGAGAAGAGTGTACAATGAGCTGCGCTAAGCATTCAGTTGCTTGCATCGTGAGTAAGTGAAGTATCACTGACCAGGCGTTTCAAGTTCTTGCGATACTTCCTACTCAGGCTTCGATATGCCTTCCAAACCCAGTTCCAGTGAGGAGCGTAACGATTGCCTGCTGCAAAGAATACTACAGTGTAATCGGATTCAACTGGAGATAACGAGGTGAGTCTGGTGAGACCAGTAGATAGTCATAGCACTGAAGGTGAACGAACCAAAGAGATCAAGGTATGACAGAATTCGCCTGATACGGGATGAGGATGATAACTGGTTGCGTTTTGCACAGACACGTACTGCAAAAGCAGATCATAGGAGACCTCTTGTGGATCTGGTAATGCTGATGCACTGATAATGACCCTATAGGCCGAATAAGTCGACAATTAGAGCGTGCTAGTATCCGTCACTAAGGCCGAGGAGAACTTACATAGGTCTAGTCCTAGGGAGGAAAGGTGCTATGAATAGTCTGACAGTGGCTGATAACCATGTACTGCACTCACTCAAAATCAACACCGGCCTGGAAAATAACTTTGCCCATAACCTCTTGTACTTTATCCCTTGCTCCCGGTTCACATCCCGTAGCACTTGGGGTACGCCTCCAATGTGGATTGAATACTTTTCTTCGACTGATAGAATGGGGACCTGAGTCAGATCCGAGAGGAGAAGTTGGAGAAGATGCGGCAAGTGAAAGAGCAGCAAGTCTTTGTTTCAAACTGGGCGGCATCTTGAGGAAACGTTGTTACAGGTTGAGATAGTACAGAGAAGAAGCTGAAGGGACTGCGGCTGAGCTAACCCTTGCCAACGAGGCGGGTGTGTGTTGTCTGTTCAGAGTTCTTGTGAAACGTTGTTGCCATACGGTGCCTGACACTATTATTATATCCGCAAGTACTCTATTATGGTCTACAGGAGCGCAACCTAGCCTAGTTACTATGTAGTGAACAAGAATTTGAACGATATGACAGTAGGCAATCTAATAACGAATAATGGACAAGGTCACTGGCTACTAAAAGTATACTCTAACATGACTCGGAAGTCTAGACGTTGCAGGTGGGCCAGTCTAGTAATATACCCATCTACGACTCTGAAACTGATGAATGTAACCACGGTGAAAAACAATCAGATCTAGCACCATAAAAGAAATGTCTATGCAAGACAACACTCGCCTCACTGCTAGTTTCGTGGGCGCGTTGTATACACTCAGTGACACGGCAACGTCCAGATTAATAGATACTCAGGCTAAGGATCGTTGAGCTTGACGTGTTGCTCTCGGGCGAGGATTCGGGCTGCGGTGCTAGTCCCCGAGGCTGGCAGTGCTGTACCCTCACGTATGTTAATTTGGATTGGGCAATGCGGACCCAAGACGGAGTATGACATGGTCCTATCCATGAGTCGATAATTGTGCTTCCTATCGTCACGGACACTAGACCTCTTAGTAGATCATGATCGAGGCGAAGCTTGAAATGGGCTAACACTGGTCGAGACTCTAAATCTAGAATTCAATTTATGATACGATACGGCACAGGAGTCAGCCCGTCTGACATTAACTCCGGCACGAGTCCTTCCCGCAAGGAAGTATCTACAGTCGTTGAGTATTTGAGTCGTCGACCGTGAATGTTGCCTGGATCCGAGGAGGTTGGCAAACGAATGGCAAAGCCATTACATTTAGATCGAAGAGTGAGTGGCCCGTCTTGGTATCATGGGCTGATTCGAGTTTGTGGCAGGAATTGACTGCGTGTATTTGGTTACGTAATGCCATCGGATAGTCGGAAGCTCGCCGGCACCGCCAAAACGAGATATATTTCCTTGGTGCGCTGCGTGCGCAGGCCTGATAATCCGGCTATTACGTTTCATAAGACAAGTACTCATCAAGTGGTGCACGGCCAACTCGAAGGTACTCCGTGAACCTTATTCTGACCTGTCCGACTCCCAACTCCAATACACGCTCCTCTCAAACGCCTGCGGCCTCACAGTGTTGATTAACGCCGATTGATCATTTACGTAACAGGACTTCCTTACGTTACCTGGTACAGCAAAAACGTGCAGATATTGTATTGCCTGTGTCGCCACTAGTCTTGTTTGTTATCATTCGTGAATACAGTAGTTCCGGATATAGCTGCTAATGACTTGGATGGCACCAGTTGACTCAGAACCTTCCGCTGCTCTCGCGTGTTCCCAAGATATTCGAGCAACTTATTACTACCTCAATAGTACTCCATTCGCGCAGCAGCTCTGTAGTTATTTTACCTTGACTGCTGGAACAAGTACTCGCTGGGCAACACTCACAGCTGTCTGTCAAACGTGTTGTTTTAAAACTGCTGCTTACCAGCAAGATTCCAGCGAGGCCACAAGAGCCGAAGAAATGATAGTGGTTGATCTATTCCAGTAAACTTGTTACATTTAATTGAGATGCCATATATGATATTGCCTCCGTCGCCGTCGTCGGCGTCAATGCTCAGCGCTTTACTGCGCGTTGAGTATCATACGTCATATTGGTTGGAAGTCCGAGTCATAGTAGGTCACACCATGTGATTTTTGACATCATAATGGAATTGCATTTCTGAGGCCGTTTTCAGGTTGGACGGATGGAACTTAGTAGGAGCTGCCGGGAGCCTAATATCGGTAGTGGATTCATATAAGAGGAAATGGAAAGCCACCCTTCCAGAAAACCATGGTGCCTTGTCGTTTGTCGATTCCTTATACGTCATGGTACGAGCCTTTCCGGTATCACGTCCCGGACAAGCAGCAGTCTGTAGTAATCTGATTGTAGGACAAGTTGATGGCAGGTCTTTTGGTCGTTGACTTCGAAAGATGTCCGTGTAGACGGGGCAGATTGTCGTACAAATATCAATAACTGGCGTGTCCGTGAGCAACCCGTTACATCCATGAGTTGATTCGAACACCTCAACAGCGTTCGACCAAGTTTTGGCATCGTTTGATCCGCAGAAAGAACCGATATATCTCGGGACCTCCTATACCTCTTGAATAGTAGCAAGGGGGATTTATTGTCGTAAATATTATGTATCGGGTGTGGGTCCAACTTGGCAGTCTTGGGGCCGTAATATGTATGACAAGAATCGGTTCATTCTATAACCGACTAAAAGCCAGTTTCAGCCTGGACTAGCAGCTTCTCCTGAATGGTGCAACCGGATCCAGATGGACATCAAGATTGGAACGTCCTAATGCTCCGAAAGGTTTTATGCTCCTTGTTCAGGTGTTATCTTCGGCGTCCGGGTCCGGCGGCGTTCAGTCGCAAACATGTGTATAGGTCTATTCACGACATTAGCATCGATAAGCGGACACATGCTATCGGAAGTGAAGAACACAGTGATTGACCAACCTGAGGATGAGGACGGGTCCGGATGAGGCGCGGGCGGCATCAAAACGGCTAAGCAGGCAGTGCAAGCAGCCAAACTTTTCTCCCTTCGTAATGATATCAAGCATCAATCACGACATTTAAGAAGACAGCCTAACCGGGACAGCATCGAAAAGATCTGAATTTGATGATGACAGCCAATCGATATGCAGAGAAATGACACACCGATAGAACCCCAAGTTCTGATGATGATTTCTGATGCCATGCACCGCTCACACAACTGGCGCAGCACCGGGATGCCATCACGCCAAACGGCTGGTATCAGGCACTCTCTTCAACAGTGGAAATTCAAACATGGACAGCACATAGTAGGCTCAGCTGTCACGGTCAATCCCCAGGAGCTACCGTGGCAGATAAGAGGACCGACAACTCCGTGGAAGATCTACTCTGTAATGGGACCCGATGGCGCATTGTGACTTCAGTGGCGGAAAAGCTGAGTGAATACCAACTGAATGATTTGCGGGGGCCTTATCAGGGAATAAGAGGGAGTATCAAGATTCAAGGGAGTATTATTGCTATAGAAAGAGACCGGACTTCCCAAAGAACGGGTGCATAAGCGTAAAAAGTGTTTCGAATGGCCCCTACAAGGAGCTATGGAAGCTTAAGGACGAGCCTCTGACCGGTTATGATTTCTAAAAAAAATTCTGTACCCGGTTCTTACTCACCAAGTGACCACGGCGTGAACTGACATGTGGAATAATTTGCTGATCGGTACTTCAGGCCACCCGCAAAATTTGGACGTGCTAGTATATATGGATGGCTGCTTCTGGATGTCGAAACATCCAAGAAGATGGTATCATGGGCCGCGGAAGATAAGCGCTTCCGTTAGATCCAGACTTGCCGAGAGGTAAGTCAACACTCATCAGTTCGAGCAAATCGTAAAAAACTTCCACCCATTTCCCAGGCCCCACGACTCCGGCTATAGCAATAGCCATCCCGAACACCTCAAAACTTCAGTTCAGTTGCTTCGGATAAAAAGCAGCAGAAACTTTCAAAAGATGGATCATCGCACTAATTATTAGCCTCTCCCCATCCCCAAAACAATTTGGCAGGATGTACCACAAGTCCATGTTCCCCGACCTCCCTATTGTGCCAGAGGCCAATGTCCATCACTTACTCTTTAACCGACCAGAGCAGAAATCCTGGCCAGATTACACGTTGTACGTGAATGCAACCACTGGTAAACAGTGGTCTTTCCGTCAATTCGTCGAGCGTGTACGCGATGGGGCTACCGCTCTCGGAGCTGACGTCGAGCAAGGTGGCCTTGGTATCTCTCTCGGAAATGGTGAGATCGTCGGGATCTTAAGTGAAAACTGCTTGGTATGCCTCTTTCTCCGTTACCAATGTATTATCAATCTATATGCGCAGACTCAGGACTACATTGCATTATTGCACTCTCTGATGGCAATCACAGTGCCTTTCGCGATGATTTCTGGATATTCGACTCCTTTCGAATTCAAACATGCTGTGACATTGTCGCAGGCGACCCGGATCTTCGTTAGCCCCTCGTTACTACCCCTCGCTTTGACCTCGGGTTTGCCAGATGACCGTATTTACGTGTTGGAAGGTGACGTCGAAGGTCGCTTGAGCTATGATGACCTTGTTAACCGCACTCGACGCCATCGGATACCCCGCGTGCCTGTAAAGCATGCCGCGCGAGACACTTTGGCATACCTGGTTTTCTCGAGCGGAACAAGTGGCCTTCCTAAAGGTATGCGTGCTGCATTGGTTTTTATATCTGAAAATCGACCCTGATCACTTCTCCGTTCAACAGCCGTCATGATATCTCATGGAAATTTAACCAATTCACTGCTTCAGGTCAAGGTTGTAACAGAAGAAGTGAACAAATTTCAGAAGGTAATTTCTCTATTTCCTCTTATTCGGAAATAGGCTTAATGGGCGAACTAGCCACCTGTATGGAATGGCCCCAATGGCATGCAGGTTTTATTTAACGTTCTCCCGATACATCATACGTATGGCTTGCACATATCGTGTTTTCGGGTGTTCTTTTCGCCGCTCACCGTCGTCTTGCTCCCGAAGTGGGACGCCAAAGCCTTCCTCGACGCCATTCCGAAGTATGTAAATTCCTCAACGCACATCTACATGATGGCTCATTCGTTTCAGGTATCGCGCTACCACCTTATACCTTGTTCCTTCCTTAGTCCATCAACTCGTACATCGCCCTGAGTTCAAGGCCGCTGACTTGAGCACGGTCCAATCCGTGAATTGCGGAGCTGCCTATTTGCCCACGTCGCTTTCAGAAGCACTGCTTTCTCGTTTTCCGAACCTTGAGCGGATAGGTGAAGGTGAGTAGCAAATTTTATTTTGGCTTTACACTTTGCTAATGTCTGATAGGTTATGGGATGTCTGAAAGCGTGAGTTCTGTCGCATGATCAATCACTTTCTGTGGTAATGACATTCGGCTCCTGACTTTTCAGACAATATCTATTGCTAACAAACCCGTTCCCGGCGTGCTTAACGGGCGGGCAAAAAACAAGCCAGGCTCCACGGGCGTCTTGCTTCCTGGGATTGAGGTTAAAGTGATGCGCGAGGACGGAACGCTTGCTGGAGTGAACGAACCGGGAGAGCTACACGTTCGATCGGGATGTGTTGCGCTTGGATACAGTAATAATCCAAAAGCAACGAAGGAAACATTCGTCGATGGATGGCTTCGCACTGGTGATAGGATACGAATTGATGAAGACGGTGTTTTATTGTGAGTGTCTTGAAACACTGATGAAAGCCCTTCTGATTGCCGCGCAGCTTCGAGGATAGAGCAAAGGTACGAGCTACTGAGGAAATAAACTGCTCTCATTTACTTACCCGACATGGTTATAGGATACACTCAAGGTCTCAGGATTGCAGGTCTCTCCTGTGGAGATCGAAAACACACTGCTGGTGCACCCAGATAAACTTATTATTGACGCATCAGTCGCGGGTGTGAGTGGTGGACGCACCATTGACGAGCGGATACCCCGAGCGTGGGTCGTGTTGTCTGCTGAGGGTCGCAAGTTGGGAACTGCTGCAACAATAGCAAAGCTCGACGCGTGGGTGCGCGAATCGCTGAGTAAATATAAATGGCTCCGCGGAGGCATCGAAGTAGTCGATATGGTGCGTTACCAGTTTTATTTCAAAAGCGTTCATGTGTTCATGCAGACCATCAGATTCCAAAATCGCCCACGGGGAAGGTATTAAGGAGACAGCTGGTAGACAAATATGAGCGCGGACAGAAGGCACAAGTTATGGCCAAACTATAGGAAGACAACATTTATTCCTTCACTATATCTAACGGGACTTAAGTTGCATACCCCTTATAACACGCAATTTGGTGCCCTCAGAGGCTCAAGTTGTTTTATTAGATAGATCGCATCATTGGACGATATGGGCATGGCAGCATGATGCTGGTATACACGTGAATCTGGTTTTCACTAGTTACCGCGTAACTCCATTGTAACATTAATATTACCAAACTCAAACAGGCCTGCGACGGGGGTAGATTGAAATAAATAAATGACAAAATAAAATCGTAATAATTATGGAAGGCCCGGTAACTATATCCGGGCCGAGTCAGAATCACCTGCTGATGAAATGAAGCCTGTTTGTGATGAGCGCATCAATATTGCAACTCCGCTCGGATGCGACCGCCAGATTTGACCCCAGAGTCTATTACGAGGCCTGGAGGTAGCTGGATCCCTGACTTTCGTGATACCGGCTACCATACATACTGCCGCACATCTACCGTACAAATAAATGGCTAGGCCAATCATAGGTCTTTTTCTTATCCTCAAGAGGGGAATCGTGGCGTTGCTGAAGCTTCGTGCTATACTTATCAGTGGTCAAGTATGTACTACAAGTCACTCTTCCCTGACCCGCCAAAGGTCCCAGAATCAAACCTTCACCACTTTTTGTTCGACCGGCCTGAGCAGCAAGATTGGCCAGATTATACATTATTCGTGAATGTGGCTACTGGTCAGCGGCGTTCATTCAGGGAGTTTGTCGAACGTGTCCGTGATGGCGCTACTGCACTGGGCACTGATGTGACGCAAGGTGGCCTAGGTCTTCGTCCAGAGAACGGAGAGCTTGTAGGCATTCTGAGCGAGAACTGCCCAGTGTGTTGCATTTTCTTGCACTGAGCTTATAAACCAAATAAGCTCGTCTTGTCAGGATTATATCGCATTGGTGCATTCGCTGCTAGCTATCACAGTTCCATTTGCACTGTTCTCATCGTACTCTACACCTTACGAGTTTGAACACGTCAATTCGCTCGCGCAGGCAACTAGGATTTTTACCAGTCCCTCGTTGCTGCCACTCGCCTTAACCTCGGGTCTCCCTGAAGATAGGATCTACATCCTAGAAGGGGAATGTAAAGGTTACACAAGTTATGACCAACTTGTTGCTCGCAAGACTAACATTCCACGGCTGCCGGTCCGTTATGCTAGTAGGGATACTCTGGCCTGCCTGATCTTTTCCAGCGGGACGAGTGGTCCGCCTAAAGGCATGTATCTTTTTGTCGCAGAAGCATGGGCACATCATACATAGCATTTCTGACTTCGTCATACAGCCCTGATGGTATCGCATGGGAATATCATTCATGCCACCCTAGGAATAATGGTATACGGTATGGAATCGGTTAAAATTCAAGAGGTATATATTCATTCGACGTCACTTTCTGGTTATCTCAACCTTTCACTAGCCAACGGCACAGGATACCCCTGATGGGATTGAAGTCTGCCTCTGTGTCCTTCCTGTCTACCACTCGTATGGCCTCTTCACCACCAGTTTTTACAACTTCCTCGATCGCTCTACGACAATCATGCTACCGAAGTGGGACGTCAATCTGTTTTTCGACAGTATTCCAAAGTAAGTGCAGTTCATGGCGGTTGTGGTACTAATATCTATGCTTCGTGACAGATACCATATCACGACCATGTGCATCATCCCATCATTTGTACACCAGGTCGTTCACCATCCCCGCTTCGAAACTGCCGATTTGAACTCCATTCAAGGCATAACCAGTAGCGCTGCATATCTCCCACCTCACCTCGCCGCCCAGCTTTGCGCCCGCTTGCCAGTCATGACAAGAGTTTCCCAAGGTGCGTCCCCCAGTCCCTTGTGGATAATTTTACTACTACCCACTTCCACAGGTTATGGTTTGTCCGAATTCGTAAGTGATGTGATCATCCATTACTCGTTACAAGCTTCAACCCCACTATTTGAGGATAGATGACAGTGGCTGTGAAACCCCTTCCAGGCATGCTCGATGGACGGGCAAAGAACAAACCTGGCTCCATCGGAATTTTACTCTCTGGTATCCACGCTCGCATTATCCGTCCTGATGGGTCTCTCGCGGGCCCAAACGAGGCAGGTGAACTCTATGTACGTGGGGCTTCCATGATCCTTGGATACAAGGGAAATGACAAGGCCACACGGGAGACATTCATCGATGGGTGGCTGCGTACGGGCGACCAAATGCGGATTGACGAGGACGGAGTGCTCTTGTGAGTCAATCTGACAACGACCGGCACGCTCATTACCATATGACACTAATATACTCTCTTGTAGCTTTGAGGACCGCACCAAGGCGAGCTTGCACCCACTGCATGTCACTATTGGCGCTGTACTGAGCTGTCACAGGACACACTCAAAATTTCGGGGGTGCAAGTTTCCCCTGTTGAAACCGAGGACACGCTTCTGGCACAGCCAGACAAGCTGATCATCGATGTAACTGTCGCAGGCGTTTCAGGCGGGCGTACCTCAGACGAACACGTTCCGCGAGCATGGATCGTGCTTTCCCCGGCAGGGGTGGCGCTTGGTGAGAAAGAGGTTATGGCACGGCTTGATGCATGGGTGCAGGGGAGGCTAAGTCGATATAAGTGGTTGAGGGGAGGAATTACGTGTGTGAAGACGGTGGGCGTTGTTTGCCTTCTTCTTCTTTTGGGCTGATTGAATGCTTTGGTAGATTCCAAAGTCACCAACTGGAAAAGTGTTGAGGCGGTTGCTGGTGGATGAGTACGTAAGGGAAGCGAAGGCGAAGGCAAGACTGTGAAGGGTACTTTTGTAGGATCAAATAAAAGGACTAGTAGGTACTTTTAACTGCGGCGCACAACATCCAGAAATATACATGTGAGCCTATGAGTGTAGTCATGTGCACTTGCACTCCGGATTACAATTCATTGAGCTTGAAGCTTGA
This sequence comes from Suillus hirtellus, assembly GCA_016695485.1. Classification (NCBI taxonomy): domain Eukaryota; kingdom Fungi; phylum Basidiomycota; class Agaricomycetes; order Boletales; family Suillaceae; genus Suillus; species Suillus hirtellus. The sequence goes on from MU172354.1 coordinate 184,832, forward strand.
AGCTTGAATCAGCTTGAACGTGATTGATTTCGTCAAGTCGCCGGTTGGTCGGCTCAGTTGGAACACGTAACCGCCTTGCCTCACTCCTGGCATCAATGTTTGATGGCGGCGCTTGTAACCCGGCAACTTCTAACCACAAACGTACGAGTTCGGCCTCATCATGCCATCGTATAAAAAGCCAGGCCAATTATAGGATCTTTGATATCTTCAGCCGCAGTACAACGCTGAAAGGTTGCGTATCCCCATAAGATGTACCACAAGTCGCTTTTCCCTGACCTGCCAAAGGTCCCCCAATCTAATGTTCACCACCTGCTCTTGAACCGGCCTGACCAGCAGGAGTGGCCAGATTTCACATTGTTCGTGAATGCAGCTACTGGCCAGCGGCGTTCGTTCAGGGAGTTTGTCGAGCGTGCCCGTGATGGTGCTACTGCACTGGGCGCTGATGTGACGCAAGGTGGTTTAGGTCTCCGTCCAGAGAATGGAGATCTTGTAGGCGTCTTGAGCGAGAACTGCCTAGTGCGTTGCATCCCATGGTTCAGTCGAGACTGTAAATTGACAAGGTATTATTTTCAGGACTATGCAACCTTGTTGCATTCCCTACTGGCTATCACCGTCCCCTTTGCGTTGTTCTCATCCTTTTCAACGCCGCACGAGTTCAAACACGCCAATTCGCTTGCGCAGGCGACTAGGATCTTTACCACTCCCTCCTTACTGCAACTCGCGTTGACTTCGGGTCTCCCAGCAGATCGGATTCACCTCCTACAAGGAGAGAATGCAGGCTATACAAGCTACGACCAGCTGATCTCCTCTGCTCGAAAGAATGGTATTCCACGTCTGCCAGTCCGTCATGCTACCAAGGACACTCTGGCCTATCTGATCTATTCCAGTGGAACAAGCGGTCCTCCTAAAGGTATGTGTCTCCTTTCGCCGCCGGTCTCGTTTTCGAATTGCAGAAACATGAACACCGTCTGACTAAATATTGTACAGCCGTCATGGTATCCCATGGAAATATCACTGCTGTCATCCTCTCGACAATGGTAAACGGTATGGAAATGGCTAAAATCCAGCCTGTATGTTTTCTAGCACTACTTTTGTGGTCTCCCTGACACCCTTGCTAGCCATCAGTATGGAATACCCCTGATGGACTACAAGTAACCCTCGCTGTCCTTCCGCTCTATCACTCTATCGGCCTTTACATGACCACTTTCTTCCACTTCTTCCATCCAGGCACGATTGTCATACTCCCGAAATGGGACATCAACACATTCTTTGACATCATCCCTAAGTAAGTGAATGGCAAGAGCATTTAACATGTACTGTATTACATCTGGTACTCATTTTGAGCATGTAGATACCATATCACGGCCCTAGTCCTCGTTCCTTCCCTTGTACATCAGCTCGTCCACCATCCGCGGTTTAAAACTACTGATATGAGCTCCGTTAAGTCAATCGGGAGCGGCGGCGCATACCTTCCGCCCCAGCTCGCCGAGCAGGCTCGCGCCCGTTTCACAGACATACCAAGAGTTATTGAAGGTGCGTCCTCCACGTATCGTGTGCGAACCCTGGTGCTACTGTCAATCTTCAAAAGGTTATGGTATGTCCGAATTCGTAAGTAAACTCCACATCTACTCCTTCCAGCTCGCTGACGTCATTGTCTGAAATAGACAATGGCCATCGCTATGAAGCCCATCCCTGGCATGCTTGATGGACGCGCCAAAAACAAACCTGGTTCTGCCGGGATTCTCGTCCCCGGTGTCGAAGCCCGCATCGTCCGTCCCGACGGGTCCTTAGTGGGCCCGAACGAGGCGGGCGAACTTTTCGTTCGCGGAGGTGCTATGACGCTGGGATACAAAGGAAACGACAAGGCCACTCGGGAAACGTTTGTTGATGGATGGGTGCGCACGGGCGACCGGATACGGATAGATGAGGACGAGGTGCTTTTGTAAGTTGATTCAACGAGTACGATATACCCACTTATACTAGAGTCGACTTGTCCTGTTTGCAGTTTCGAAGACCGCACCAAGGTAAGCTGCACCATCCATAAACATAACTCGTTTCGTATTGTACTGAACCCGGTCCTTACAGGACACGCTCAAGATCTCAGGGATGCAAGTATCTCCCGTCGAAATCGAGGACACGATCCTGGCGCAGCCCGACAAGCTCGTCACTGACGTGAGCGTCGCGGGTGTTTCGGGTGGGCGTACCTCGGACGAACGCATACCGCGTGCATGGGTCGTGTTATCCCCCGCGGGCGTAGCGTTGGGTGAGAAAGAGGTCGTGAGACGACTCAATGCATGGGTGCAGGAGCGCTTAAGTCAGTTTAAGTGGTTGAGAGGGGGCATTGAGATTGTGGAGACGGTAGGTTTTTTCCTTTCTTTTTGGGATGAGCTGATCGAGCATTTGGATAGATTCCGAAGTTGCCAACTGGGAAGGTGTTGAGACGGGTGTTGGTTGAAGGCTATGAAAAACAGGTGAAAGCGAAAGCAAAATTGTGAAACGTTATGCATGTTTGTTTCTCATTACCCTTGACCGATGGGTGGTCATCCTGTAACTTGCTATCATGTTATGTACTTGCTGTTTATACTTGGAAAATGAATTAACGTCGATCAACCCTGACCTGGGGATAGTGAAGCCGCTAGGCCATGACTCGAGGGATAGATAGACATATTGAAGTAAGAGGATACAAGATGCGAATTTGAAGAAGTATCATTCTTTCAGGTAAATGATCAATAAGAACCCTTCTGCCAAGGTTGCGCCGGTGTTTTGAGCCATAGAAAGTTAATCGAGGATTGTGCGAAAGCGGGCCAACTGGGTCCAGAATACTGCACGACCTTGCTCCACCAGTTCTATAACAGTTTTTTTTGGTCAGTGCGCATCACGAATGCTGTACGATAAAGCATCCACAGCAAGCAAAGCCGTGGCCATCCTCATCACACCAAAATGACGTGACGCATGCAACAAAAAGTGACAAGCCAATCTAGGAATTTTGATGCAGTTTCCAATATAGAGCTATGGTTCGTCTCCTTCAAGTTAGCAGAAGTGGCCATAGCTTAGATCCGTACAAGAGACTACATGAGATATATGGGAGAGTTGCGAGAATGGGCTAAATGTTCATCAAATTCAGACAGGACGCCCAGCTACTGGAATTTGTCTCGAAGGCTGTTTGCAAGGTCTCTGAGAGACGATGACTGAAGAGAATGGCCGGGAGGAAGAAGGCGTAGTGTAGCCTGATTGAGCTTGGTGGGTCAGACAGAATGCCTTGCCACGCGAATCTCTCAAAGGTTTTCGGCGAGATTGTGGAGAGACCACGATCAATTAGAATGATCTGGGCTACAAAGGAGTAGCGCAGCCCGATCTAGCTCGATTGCCTCATCAAGGTCAGATGGGACGCCCCGCTGCGTGAATCTGTCTCGAAGGCTGTTGGCGAGATTGTTGAGAGACTTTGGTCGATCAGAATGACCGGAGGGACGAAGGAGTAGTGCGGCCCGGTGGAGCTCAATGGACTCGTCAATATCAGACGGGATGCCCCGCCGAGTGAATCTGTCTCGAAGGTTGACAGCGAGATTGTGGAGAGAATGTGATCGATCAGGATGACCGAGGGGACGAAGGAGTAGTGCAGCTCGATGGAGCTCGATGCACTCGTCAAGGTCCGACAGGACACCCCCATGACTGAATCTGTTCCCAAGACTGTTGGCAAGATTGTTGAGGGTGTGTGATCGATCAGGATGACCAAGGGGATGAAGGAGAAGTGCAGCTTGATTTAGCTCGATGCACTCATCAAGGTCGGATGAGATGCCCCGCTGATTGAATCTATTCCCAAGGCTGTTGGCAAGATTGTGGAGAGAGTGTGATCGATCAGGATGACCGGGCGGACGAAGGAGTAGTGCAGCCCGATGCAGCTCGATGCACTCATCAAGATCAGACAGGACGCCTCGCTGACTGGATCTGTTCCCAAGGCTGTTTGCAAGATTGTTGAGAGTGTGTGATCGACCAGAATGGCCGGGGGGACGAAGGAGTAGTGCAGCCCGATTTAGCTCGATGCACTCATCAAGGTCGGACGGGACGCCGTGCTGAGTGAATCTATCTTGAAGGCTGACGGCGAGATTGTGGAGAGAGTGTGATCGATCAGGATGACCCAGGGGACGAAGGAGTAGTGCAGCTCGATGGAGCTCAATGCACTCATCAAGGTCAGACGGGACGCCCCGCTGATTGAATCTGTCCCCGAGGCCGTTGGCAAGATTGTTGAGAGTGTGTGATCGATCAGGATGATCAAGGGGACGAAGGAGTAGTGCAGTTCGATGGAGCTCAATGCAATCATCGAGGTCGGACGGGACGCCCCGCTGATTAAATCTATTCCCAAGGCTGTTGGCAAGATTGTTGAGACTGTGTGAACGACTAGAATGACCGGGAGGACGAAGGAGCAGTGCAGCCCGATTAAGTTCGATGCACTCATCAAGATCAGACAGGATACCCCGCTGATTGAATCTATCTTGGAGGCTGGCGGCAAGATTGTTAAGAGTGTGTGATCGATCAGAATGTCCGGGCGGACGAAGGAGTAGTGCAGCCCGATGAAGCTCGATGGACTCATCAAGATCAGACAGGACACCCCGATGAGTGAATCTGGCTTGAAAGCTATTGGCAAGATTGTTGAGAGAGTGCGATCGATCGAAATGACCAAGGGGACGAAGGAGTAGCGCGGCCCGATTTAGCTCAATGCATTCATCAAGGTCGGACGGGACGCCCTGCTTAGTGAATCTGTCTTGAAGGCTAACGGCAAGATTGTGGAGAGACTTTGGCCGATCAGAATGACCGGAGGGATGAAGGAGTAGTGCAGCCCGGTGGAGCTCAATGGACTCGTCAATGTCAGACGGGATGCCCTGCTGCATAAATCTGTTTCGAAGGCAGATGGCAAGATTGTTGAGAGACTGTGGCCGATCAGAATGACCGTGGGGGCATCTCTTCAAAGCTGCTCGACACTGTGCTACATCATCTGCCATGCTATAAATTATGTAACACAATTAAGTTACACGAGGACTGTCGGGTAAATGGAGCCAAAGAGCGCAAGTGGGCCAAGACGACAAATAGTACTGTCAAGTTATCCGCCTTTCATCAGCACAAAATCCAGTTGATAAGTTTGAATCGCAATGCGCACGCACATAGAAATCCGAGCAAGGAAGCCACAGTAGAAACCTGTGAGAGCGACTCCTTGAACCTCCGAGTCTATGTACTGCCACGTCACGGTGTACTTCGGGTGGCACCAATAGTACCTGGTCTCCACGTCCCCTAGACGTCATGCATCTACTATGGACGTGAATTCCAAGCAATGTCGATCTCGAAAGCTCCTCCCAAATGCACCTTCTTTGTAGTAGTGCAGTATACACCTACGCACCATTTACAAACAAGGTAAAGTGGAAAGGTCAAGGTGAGCCCGATCGAAACGTGACCGTGACAACTATGCTCCAGCTGCATATTCACATTCGGGTGACAGAATCGCATCAGGCGGATACAACTTGAAGTGTACTAATTGGACACGAAGATCGGAAAATGTGTTGTTAACCCCGTTCGATTCAAAGACTAGGAGCCAGTGACGTTGTTCCGGGAGTCGCAAACTCTGCGCATTTTTTCGACAGTAAATCAAGTGCACTCATCTAAAAAAACTCAAGTTGGTCGACACAAGTTCTGAACTTGTTCTGAACAAGCCTATTTGGTGTAGCTCAGGGTGGTGTTCGTAAACACTCGTCTTGGTTTAATTGAACATTTGCCTCGAGCCCGATGTGCTTAAGTAATAGATACAATGCATTTCGCGAGGTAAAAGAGCCGTATTTTCAATGTATCTTAAGAAGAAACTAGCACACACCCGTTCTGCCTTCGGCACAGGTCGCAAAAAAAGAGCACTTCGTGCTCTTTTTAAGCTCCCTGGCCTCAGCTTCATCCTAATAATTCTCAAGGCTCCTGATGAGCATTGTTCCTTTGGCTTCCTGGCCTCATGCTGCATCCTAATAAATTGTACATTTTGAATGATTTTGAAATATATTGATGAGCAGCTTTTCAAAAAATTCAAAGTACATAGTACATAAGATCAGTCTGTTCTATGTTCCTTGAGCAGGATTTTGACAAATGTAAAAATACAAAATATGCAACAGTATCATTGAATGTATTTTCCCATTTTTTCCCTGCCTCCCATCTCCCA
>MU172354.1:200420-210737 GCA_016695485.1 Suillus hirtellus
TAGGATGAAGCTGAGGCCAGGGAGCTTAAAAAGAGCGCTTCACGCTCTTTTTTTGCGACCTGTGCTGAAGGCAGAACGGGTGTGTGCTAGTATACAATAGATCTACTAATAATACAAGTATCGTGATTAATAATATGAGTATCGTGATTAATAATACATGTCATGCGATATCCGAGTCTGAGTTTGAGTCCAAGTCGAAATCGGAGAGCTCATTCCTGCGCTGTTGAGACGTCCCACAAATGACCATATGGTCTTTCCACCCGTCCAAGTCAGCTTTCTCCTCATCAGTGAGATCATCCATGCCCGAACAGATTATTTCGAAGGTAAAAGCATCTGCATCTGGGGACGACTTAGGTGCAGTGAGTATCAGGTGTGCTTGTTCCGCCAGCACACGTTTCGTTATTGCGCCGGCCAGTCCCATTGTGAAGTGCAGCTGTCTGCGTGGTGAGATGAGCAAAACATCGAGTTGAAAGCGCATATTCTATACCATTCATGTGACAAGGTGAAGAATGAAGTGATTTTTGAACTTTGAGTGAATTGTCAGTGTCCTGTCCTGTTGACAACTCAACATGTGATTGGTGATTGAAAGTGCAATGAAGACCATACTGCATTAAATGAGTAATCATGCATGAACACGTTGTTTCGAATGAGGTGTCTCACATGATCCATGCGGAAGGTCTTGGGAGAGATTGGACTGCCCTGCGGAGGGAAAAGTCCATAGGCCATTATGATGCCTTCTCAAGTGAGGGTTGTAACTGCCGTGCGCATGACAATTACCGCTCACCAGATTGTTGCAAGGTCCTTGGTTTGATTCTCCCAGTGTGGTATTCCTGTTGGTCCATTAGTTATAAAAGTATTGAAAAAATTAACATACCATTAAGCCCTGGAATCTTGGGTGTCGCCTTTCAAATGATAGACTTGATAATACATTTCTTGTCGGCCGTAGACAAGGCCATCGCATCCTTTGTGAGGGCGATGCCCACAACAAGTTCTTTGGAGTGTTTGAAGATTTGATCACGGATGGGTCCTGTAACCTGGAAATAATGGTTATCGCCTGAGGCTCCTGCATGGCTCGGAGTTGCGTGCATTGTTGCAGTGACATCAGCCTGTGTTGTTGCAGGAACAACAGGGCTCTTGTGAGTAAATTGTGGTGTTCCAGGTAATTGTCGAGTACATCGTCGTCTGTTGGACGATCGCATGGGTCCCATTGTCTATAATAGAGTTTGAGAGAAATAAACAAAATATACTTGAAACTTACGTGTATAACTTGTGAATGCGGTATCTCACCTGTTGTGACAGGGACAAGAGCATCTCGAGGCTCCAATGGTTCCTCTTCATTGTGGTCGAATAGTTGAGGAATTTGTATGTGGTGCGGGTTAGGTGCTTGCATGTTGTCGAAATTGGAAAGATGCTCGAGACGCCTGGGACTGTATGAGGCTGTGAAAATGATCAGTGACAATGTCTCATCGATGATCAAATGACTTACCATCAAACGATCTATAACTCTCATAATTGAACACCGGCAGCTCATATAGTGGAATGTCGTTATTGGGGTTTGATTGATAGGCAGGGTCAGTTCTAGGTACTGAATCATTGTACATGTTATAATCAGGGTTAGGGAATGTGTAATCCATGTCAGTGCCCGATGATGGATGAGTGTGAGCGCTTGATGATGGATGAGTGTGAGTGCTTGATAACGGATTAGTATGAGCACTCGATGACTCAGCGGGAGCGCTTAAAGATGCATCAGCCTGAGGGCAAGTACTTGATGATGCAACGTGAGCACCTGACAGACCCATGTGAGTGTCGTAGGTGTGAGCAGGGTGGAACGACAGCGCATAACCACTGGGAGCATGCGCACTGAAGGAATTGTAGTTGTCGTAACGAGTGCTAGTAGGTGCATAAATCAGTAGTAGCTGTCAAGACAGAAAAGTACGCACCTTGAGCTGAACCCATCGTGTGGATTGAAAACGTTTGCCATTGGTTCATGGGGTTTTTCATTGCTGAGACACATCTGAGTGTCCGCTGGGATGTGTGAGGGATTCAGACCAGACCCATGAGTGGGTTTTGGTATCGTCGTTTTACCTTTCGCATGTTTTACAGGCATATGCAGGGAGGACTCCAGTAGTAAGGGCGCAATAAGGGCGCAGGGTACAGGTAAATATCCGCATAGCATTCTACTACAAACCATACTTAAACAAGATGTGTCAATCAGAAGACGCTGAAGAAGGGTAAGATGAAGGGGTATGATGTAAAAGTAAAGCATGCAAGTGACAAACCAATACAATCTGGGGGGTCGCCATCATAATTAAACAGTAACACGAGCAGCGTGTAATATTACATGTTCTCTTATCGATTGATCAGTGTCATACATTGAAATACAATAATCTGTTTCACATACTGTGATTGGAAGGGCATGCAGCTGAATAGCCACCGATCAAGTTCACATGGTGGTACTACTAGTCACATCATCAGGCGCTTCACCAGCCCCCACCGGTGCCCCAAGACACTCTTCTTTGGAATCCAGGTCCGAAGAATCGTCTAGAACAATATCATCATTGTTGTGAATCTCAAGACTGGGGAACCAGGATTGCGAGTCCGCAGGTCTGGATTGTAAGAATGCATCTTTGGTTCGTGAACCTAAGATCTTTGATATCTGTTCAGCTTGGGCTGAGGTAACATGAAGGATTTCACATTCATCTTCATAGATGGCTTGAAGGTAATCTCTATCATCGTCAACTTCTGTGCGGTCATGCTCAGAAAAAATCCTCCTAAAGTTCTGCAACTCCTCATCTGCAAATCCAAGTCATTCTTCATTCTTGCTATGCAGGGCATCAAGGAATGCAGTGAAGCGCTCTGATTCTTCAATTTCCCACGCAGTCACCACAAGGCATTGGCATGCCGTCTCGCAAGCAGCAAGCTTGGCTTTATAGCCTTTGTACAAGGTTGAAGAACGCAGTTGTGCAAGGCCATTTTCCAAGTATCTGATATGCTTTGTCAATATAAAAATCAGTCCCTGTAATCCAGTAGAAAAAATATGTTGTACCTGAAGAAATGTTTCCAATGATACATATGGCTTGCGCTCTTGCCCCATGACACGAGCTGCATAACAAACCTCTATTGGAGCTGGATATACAGGATATGGACGCTGCTTCCTCATCATTCTGTTGTGTATGAACTGCCATCATGCAGCACATCGAGGGTTCGGAGATTTAGACAGATCAAAAAATATGCTATCCATCTCCTTAGCCGAAATCCCAAGTGTCTTTTCTGGCCTTGTGCTTAGTGGGGAAGTGCACAAGTCAGAATTCATAGTGTTGGGAGAGCTCCCTGACTTGGAGCTAGAATAAAAAAGAGATGTTTCAGGAGTGGTGGCGCGTCCACTGGATAGAGGAGAAGATGTGGGGCTGTTTAACGGACTTGGTGGGCCAGGCGAACTGCTAGGGGGAGGAGGAGATGAGACTCGGGGGGGACTACTGGGCTGAGAACAAGATGGAGAAGACATCTGTAAGCACTTTGAACTTGACGATGGAAGAAACCTACTGATATATAGAAGAAACCTGCTAATAGTATAAGCTGTTATCAGTACAATACCCTGTGAATGCACAGTCTGCGGAGTCTCAAAGACGTTACTGCCAGCAAGCATCAGCAAAGCTCACAAGGAAAGGCCTAGTCAAGACTTGGCAGTCCGGTTAACTATCTGATGCAAGTATTTTTTTATCACTTTATTATTACATAGACTAACATATACCAGGCTGTGTCCCAACTGCAGTGAGGAGTTCCTTTCCATCGAGGCAGTCATTCTGCATCTTGATTCTCCGTCTACCTATTGGCCACATGAATCACATCCACATCAATTTCCAATTCCACCTGCATTGCGAGGTTCTCATTCATCGACATCCTCCACTACTGGACATCATCATCCTCAATCTGGGTATGTCTTTGGTGTCAGCAAAAACTTATTCGACAGGTTGCAAGAGGATCAATATGATTATCGGAGGAAAATAAATACATATTACCCTTTTCACGATGAAGGGAAGTGGGAATTGGCGAGGTTTCTAGTTGAAAACCTGACTCAGACTCAGATCGACAAATTTTTGAAGCTGAAATGGGTAGGAGACTTGGAGCCCTATTTGACAGGTCTAACTCTATGTTCACAGTTTCACACCCACCCAAGACCATCTTTCACCTCAAAAGATCAACTTCTCGACTGGATTGACGCACTCCCCTCTTTTGTGCCTTGGAAAGTCTCGACCATGGAGTTTACAGGCTACAAGACAACCTATCCTTTGCAACTCATCTGGCGTGATGCTCTCGAAGTTGTCAAACAGCTCTTTGGCAATCCCGTTTTCGCCAATCACATTACTTTTCAGCCACATGTTGTCGACATTGGGGGTCAGCGTGAATATGGGGATTATATGAGCGCCAATATGGCATGGAAAATTCAGGTCAGTTTTATCTGTCAGTCTACTATTCAAAGATTGATGCCATGTTCCTAGGACCATCTCCCAGTAGGTGCTACACAAGTACCGATCATCCTGGGATCAGATAAAACACCTGTGACGTGCACTACTGGAGGGCTTGAGATGCACCCACTCTTCATTATGATTGGCAACCTTGATTCAGAAGTTCGCTCCAAGGCCACACTACGAGCTTGGCGGTGTATTGCTTACATGCCCATTGCCAAGTTTTGTGTGCATCCTGATTATCAGAGCATTCTGCAAGCATGGCTGTGGCATAAATGTGTCGATCTTGTCTGCACCAATCTCAAGATTGCAGCAAAAAATGGTTGTTTTATGCCCGATCCTTCCCGATACATTCATTACGTCTTTATACCTCTCATTGCTCACATATGTGACCTCCCAGAGGCTACCATGATCGCTACTGTCAGTAAAAATGCATCTCCCATAATTATGGCGACACAGGCAAATTTTGGTGATGGAGTCCTCTACCCTCCTCGTACTGGGCAACACACGCTGCGACTCATCCATGAGATCTCCCAGGAGGCTGATCCTTGGGATCTTGATAAATTCCAGAAGGCAGCAAAAGCAGTCCATCTGTCAGGAGTTCACATGCCATATTGGCGCGATTGGATGTTCGCATGCCCGTCTGTCTTTCTCACTGGTGAAGTTTTACATACCTGTATCAAGTTTTTTGCAGATCATCTGCTCAATTGGATCAAGGAGACAGTAGGGAAACCTGAGCTCGATGCTCGCTTCATGGTTCAGCATAAGTGGGTGGGAACACGTCACTTCACCAAAGGTGTCACCCATGTCAACCAAATGACAGGACAGGAGCACCAAGATATCCAATGCACCATTGTCGCTTCAATTGCAGGTGTTGCTCCACCCAGATTCATTCGTGCCATTTGCGCCCTTGTGGAGTTCATCTATCTTTTGCAGAATCCAGTTCATTCTCCTGATTCCCTACAGTCGATGGTGCAAGCACTCTCAGATTTTTACGTGTTCAAGGATGCTATTGTCGATGCTGAGGCAAGGAGGGGAAAGAAAGGTGTTAAAGAAGATTTCTTTATCCCGAAACTCGAGCTATTGCAAAGCTTTGGAGGCACAGTCGAGAGACTGGGCACTTTGATGCAGTTTTCGGCTGATATGACAGAGCGCTTACTCATTACACACTGCAAGCATCTCTTTGGGCGCACAAACCGGTGATCCACTGATTTTACAGAGCAGTGCATACGGATCCTCAACCGCCAAGAGTCAATGGAATTATTCAACTTGTATGCATTATTTTATTCTCGTGGCGCATCACTCGTCAATGCCATATGTATGGAAGATGAGGAAGTGACAACCATTAATCCAGCACTTTCCTGGGTTTCTCGTGTTCTCCCTGATGAAGCACATTCCATTCATGGACCTTGGCCAGTTCGGAATTATTTTCTTAAGGGCATTCTTTCTGGAGATGCTCACACTGCCTTCCATCTGACTTCAATGCCAGATTTCAAGGCTCTGACACCCATCTCTATTGAAACCAAATATTCACTTGTTAATTTCAATCACGCGCTCTCTCAGTTTATCAATCAGCTATCCCTCCTCACTGGCGAGCATACCCGCTGGGACCACAAATACGGACACTTTTGTGCATGGAACAAATTTCAACTACAGCTTCACTCTACTTTCCAGCCATGAGTCATCATGCCAAGCAGAGTGATACAAGCATACCCACTGAGTGATGCATTCCCTCTTGGAAACTGTGACGCTGTCCTAATCAATGTCATGGATGATGATGGCCAAAGTAGTAAGTTTATTCTTGCAGTCGTGTTTTAGATCTAATTCAAGATGTTTTTCAGCCAGTCATGTTGCACAAGTCCGACTTATTTTTCAGCCAAAGATTCCAGGGACTTCTGACTTGGTGTTGCCAATGTTCCTCTCTGGTCCCCTCCTCTACGTCCAATTCTTTCACTTCATCGCTAATCCCAGTGACTGTCCTGAACTTGCAATGTGGACAGTAGAGTGCACATACATGATGGACCAACATGGCAGACATTGTAGGTGTGGTGGCATGATATCATTGATGGATGTAACACATGCTGTCGAATTGATACCAGAATATGGTAACAAGGTAGATGCAAAGATTTCTTTGGCCACTTGTTTGGAGAGCTATGACTGGTTTTTTCTTAACAGTTTTGCAGATAAGGAGAGCTATCATACATTCAGCACAGAGTTCACATAGACGCAGTATCAGTACCTCATACTAGTAGTAGTAGTCACAACACAGACAATGATCTCAAATACATGCACAATTGTTACAAAGTTTTACAATGGCCATCACTGCTGCCTATAAATGGTTCTAGTCTAGGGTTCCAAATAGTAATCTCAATATAATATTGTTATTTCTGGCAACCCATTTTACCCACTTAACGCTACCACAATATTCAATTTACATTTTACTATGGATAAGTTTGTTCCACCAATCGCGTTGCTTCATCACCAGCACCGTAAGCTCACCATAAGCATCAAACTTCTTTCTGACAAGTGAAATTTCAAGGTCTTTTGCTGATGCTACATCTGCAAAACAACTGAAATGAACACTTAACTTATGCACATTACGAACACTTATGAACACTTATGACTTCAGTAGCAGACTCAGGCGATTGGTGGAGATGCCTGAACATCAATATAACACACCAAATCTGGCTGATAAAACTTAAGCCAGTTGTTTTCCGTTGATAAGATGTGATTTGTGATATGATAGATGCTGATAGTAATAGATACAATCACTGCGTACTGATTAAGCTACTGTCTACACAAACTCGGTACTGAATGTGTGATAACTCTCCTTGTCTGCGAAATTATTCAGGAAAAAACGCTCATAGCATTCCAAAGAAGTTGCAGAGGACACGCTGTTGGCCACTGCCTCACCATAAACTGGTATCAACTCAACTGCATGTGTCACGTCTGTCACTCATACGACAGCCCCCTTCCTACAGCGATTACTGTTTTCCTCCTGCATGTATGTGTGCTCCACGGTCCACATTGCGAGTTCAGGATGATCATCAGGGCTGGAAATGAAGTGGAAAAATTGGACATAGAGAAGTGGGTCTGAGAGACACGATGGTAGTTGCAGGTTGGAACCTCATTGAACCATTGGTTGAAAAATGAGTCAAACCTGCGCGATGCAACTTGCTGTATATGATATCAGTAGGCTACAACATAAGCACATGAAAGACATACTGGTTTTGCCATCAATGCCTGTAGTCTCCACAAGAACAGTATCACAATTTCCAAAGGGAAAATCATTGCTTGGTGGGTATGCTTGTACCACACAACTTGGCATGATGACTCATGGCTGGAAGGCTGAGTGAAGTTGCAATCGGAATTTGTGCCATACCTGGAAGCGTCCATACTTGGGGTCCCAGCAAGAATTTTCACCACTAGAAAGGGGGGAACAACATATGAATTTGGCAAGCACACGCTCAAAGCCCAAGAGTGCATATTTTGTGCGTATGTCAGATGGTGATAGCAATTTGTAATCAGGCATGATATTGAGTTGAAAAGCAGTGAGGGCATCTCCAGAGAGAATACCCTTGAGAAAGTGATTGCGGACTGGTTGTGGACCATGTATTGACTTAACTTTGTCAGGGAGAACTCAGGAGACCCAGGAGAGTGCAGGATTGGCAATTGTGACATCTTCATCTTTGGCGTATATTGCATTAACTAGTGACACCCCACGAGAAGTTAACAGCATGTACAGGCCAAACATTTCCATAGACTCTTGGCGGTTAAGAATCCATACACACTGCTCTGTAAAGTCTTTGATTTGCTGGGACGTCTGCGGGAAAAGGTCCTTGCAGTGTGTGATGAGTAACCACTCCATCACATCAATGGAGAACTGCATCAAAGTGCCTAATTTCTGAATTGTACCATTGAAGCTCTGCAGAAGCTTGAGTTTTGGAATGAAAAAATCTTCTTTGACACCCTTCTTCCCTTTCCTTGCCTTGGCCTGGATGATAGCATCCTTGCAAGCGTGGAAATACAAAAGTGCTTGAACCATCAACTGAAGTGATTCAGGGGAGTGAACTGGATTTTGTGCAAGGTAAAAGAAGTCTACAAGGGCACAGATTGTACAAACGAATCTGGGTGGAACGGCCCCTGCAATCGACGCAATGATAGCGCATTGAATGTCTCTATACTTGCGACCTGTCATTTGATTAACGTGTGTGATGCCTTTTGCAAAGTGGCGCATTCTGACTCGCTTGTGCTGGACCATGAAGTGGGTATCGAGCTCATAATCTCCTAGAGCTTCTTGATCCATTTCAGCAGATGGTCCGCGAAAAACTTATGGCAGGTGTGCAGCACCTCATCAGCGAGGAAAACAGATGGACACGCAAACATCCAATCACGCCAGTATGGCATGTGAACTCCAGATAGATTAATGGCTTTGGCCACTTTCTGGAATTTGTCGAGGTCCCAGGGATCAACCTGTTGAGATATCTCCACAATGAGCTGCAATGTATACTTCCTGGTATGAGGCAGGTGGAGAATTCCATCCCCAAAATCCACTTGTGTTGCCATAGTTAGTGGGGATGAGTTTTTACTGACTGCGGCGATCATAGTAGCCTCTGGTAGGTCGCACACATGAGTGACAAGTGGCATAAACACATGGCGAATATAGCAGGAAGGATCGGGCATGAAGCAGCCATCCTTTGCTGCGACCTTGAGGTTGGTGAAAACAAGGTCCAAACATTTGTGCCACAGTCTGGCCTGGAGAATAGACTGGTAATCTGTGTGAATGCAGAACTTGATTACGGGAATGTAGGCTATGCAGCACCAAGCTCGCAATGTTGCCTTGGAGCAAACCTCAGAATCAATGTTACCGATTGTGACAAAGACTGGATGCATCTCAATTCCTCCAGCAAGTTGCGTCACGGGTGTTTTATCAGATCCCAAGATTATTGGGACTTGAGTTGCACCCAATGGGAGATGGTCCTAGAAGTAAAAATCAATCTGTTACTCAGCGAGGAGTATATGAATGGGAGGGCGAACAAACCTGAATTTTCCATGCCATGTCAGCACTCATATAGTCTCGATTGTAGAGACTCGTGCGTCTCATGGTCTGATATGGTGCTTTACACTAGGAAGTACATAGCACAAACTTGTAGCATCACCCTGTGCACTACCTGCAGCTATCTCTAGATGAGGCACAGCTTTCCCGTGCAATGCATGCCATGCATGCACCATTCCTGCGCTTCATGATGTATACATGCGCGCACATTCCCATGCTTGAGCACCCTATAGCGCCAGCCATCCAGAAACATCCATCCACTGTCCACCAAGCCCTCTAGTGTGTATATTTCCATTTCTTTTATTAGCATAACATTCCACCTTTATTTTTATCATGGTTTCTCACTCATATATATCTTTACATACCTACTCGGTAGCACTTCGGCTCTGCATGACTGCGCTTAGGCGCACTATATAAGCGCCAGCAGTACATACTTTCACTTACCTTTCATGGACTTTTTACCCAACTTTACCTAGTACTTAATACCTAGAAAGTCACAGTAGAATCCTATTCATTAGCACACCACATCTCACATCTCTTATCTTGCTTTATATCATCACTTGAGCTTATTCTCTCATTTCCGCATATGTGCATACACTTTCCCGCACATGTGTTCCCACGCCTTGCGCGCACCTGTGCTTTCTCGCACTTCGCTTCAGTGCATTCCTCTAGATCTTCACTGCACTTGCTTCCCCTATAGGGTCGAACACACTTGTCTTCTCAAGTAATGCAGACTAGGCAATGCTCGACCTACAACATTTTTAGATACAGTTAGGAGCATCTTTTGTCCCTCTC
>MU172355.1:0-35810 GCA_016695485.1 Suillus hirtellus
GTCGTCTGAATCGATCTCTTAGTCGAAGCACTCCTTCGTCTAAGTCTTAAGAACTCTTTCTTATTTGAAAGACTACCAGAATCTCAGCAACTAGATGGTTCTGTCGAACCTTTGCTGTTAGAACTATCCTAGTTCGTAACACCCAAGCTCGGTGCATTGGAGCCACGGGAGAGGCTGGAGGGTTTTCTGGAGGGGTACGAGAGGTTCTCTGGGAGGATCGGGAGGGTTTTCTGGAGGGTGCGAGGGTTTTCTGGAGGTGTGCTGAAGAAACAATAATTCAGATGGTGAGTCTGAACAATGTTGGGTCTTGCAGAACCTAGCTGCTATTCGACCCTAAAGGGTTTCTGTACTAGGCTAAAGGCTCAGAGGAGAGGAAATATCATAAAAACTGCTGAGCACTCTCAGACTCATACTGATACTGGTGAAAAGATTGATTGCTTATGTAAGCTACAAAAGTGCCAACATAAGTTAAGGTAAAAACAGTCTCTACAATCCCAGCCAGAAATGAATCCCTACAGTGTGAGGGTTTCCTGGAGATGTGTGGTGCATGCTAGGAGGATGTGTTATTAATAGATGGCGGGAGGGTGGGTCTCACAGACTACTTTCCCACAACATAGAAACCAGGTCTGAAAGACCATTATTGGTTCCGAAAAGTAATGCCTGAGGTGACCCATCCTTAGGTGAGCCTTTCACTGTTCCATTGCAGCAATGGCATGCCGATTTTATTCACCTTCAAACACGATGGTCAAATTGCTTAGCTTCTTCAGTACAGTTTACTAACGAAGTCAGCAAGGCAGTGGCCATTGTGACCACCCTCTCAGGAGGCTTGCCAAACATGATGTTTCACTAGATTAATACTAGCATGCTGGTAGTGCCTGATTCTGAGGGTGGTGATGAACTCCCTATCATTGATCCTAACCATTGCCCCCAAGTCGATTCTGAAAAAGCAGCACTTGCTGATGTCCTGGAGGGTGAGATGGGGGCATTGGAGTTAGATGATGATGACTCAACAAATTATGGGCGCAAAGTTGATGCCGTGATTTGCTGGAACCTTCCTGATGTACGTTTATCTTTATTGTTAGGAATTGACACTGACATGTCATAGAATCTCCTTGTGGATGACTTCTGCATTCCATTGCAAGAGCCAGATGTCCTTGACCCTGCTAAAATTTTTGCATGAATACGACCTTTGCATGATGGAATCCCTCGTCTACTGTTTGAGCTGAAAGACATTGGTATACTCAGTTCTCCTACTGCACGCCTCAATGATATATGTATCAATAATTGTGCCATTCTCTTGTGGTACTCTCAGCTGAACACTTCCACTACACGGTGCACGATGCTCTCCACTCATGATCTTCCCCACATTCGTTATAATGCCCCAGACGATATCATCTGGCACCACACATCATGGATTCGTTATTGGGAAAAAGATATCTGGGTTCTTCCAATTCATCGTCCATCAGGCATTGGACACTGGGTGATGTGCATCATCCAGTTGTCGACCAAAGAACTTTACCTTTTTGATAGCATGGGTGATAGGACACCTTGGCAAAGTGACGTCAAAGTGAGTTTAATTTTAAAGTGTCCTTTTCATCTGATTGATTGGCACCTGATATGAAAGCATATAATAAGATTGATTGCTCAGTTCATTGCAATTGCACGTCAACACGGCCATCATGTTCATATTGATCTTGAAGGGTGGGTAGCTCGACTGTTAAATGTGAGTTGCATGCTTGGCTTTCTTAACTAATCTGACATGATGTATTATTTAGATCAAACGTCTTCAGAATAATGACTTTGATTGTGGCCTATGGGTATTGGCTGCAATATTCGCCGTTGTACGTGGCAGCCACATAACAGGCCTACATGAGCGGGACATGGACAATCTGCGATGCTATATGCGGACTATGGTTCTTGCATTACCAGCTCTCTCGAGTTACAGTAGTACAAGGTCTACATATTGTTATGACGGTATGTCGTTGTGTGCGAACTCGGGTGGTTCAATCGACAGTAGCTACAAACAAGTAGTGTCTGGTATGTTGAAGTTGTTGAGGTCGCCTCTACAGAAGAGCAGAGGTTGCTAAGTCGAACGGTGGTTGACTATTGTCGCGAATACAGGCAGAAGGGGTCTCA
Organism: Suillus hirtellus; assembly: GCA_016695485.1. Taxonomy (NCBI): domain Eukaryota; kingdom Fungi; phylum Basidiomycota; class Agaricomycetes; order Boletales; family Suillaceae; genus Suillus; species Suillus hirtellus. Next base: position 2,137 of record MU172355.1, read on the forward strand.
AGTCCTTCTGAAGGTACAGATCGTGAAGAGGTCTGGTAAACCAAGTGGGATTGGAATACTAGTTCTAGGGTCTGGTCTGAGTAAGACTAAAGTAAGGAACATCTACTTAGTCTTTCTGACTTATATAAGTCTACTCTGTCATATCTAAGCTCAGCTCAAAGCTGGGTTCTAATCTGCTTATCTATTGAGTCAGAGATAACCTACACAAGGTCAGACTTCTATCTGCTGCAGCCCAGCCCCAAGTCTTCTATCAGTACATGAGGCAACCATGAGGCTTGCCTTCTATCTTGATAACCATTAATAGACCTTCTAGGTCTATGTCGTCATATGGTATCATCGTCGTCATCGGCTCTCCGAGGTTCGCCGATGTTCTAGTCGTCATTCGTAAGTGTTCCAGAACGCTTACCTAAGCCTGGCATCTTCCGGCTTATCTTCTATTTGTCATAAGGCCTGGTTCGGCCTGTCTTCATCATCATGGACCTATGGTCCAGTTCTTCATCGTCATGGGCCTCCAGCCCGTCATCACTAGCTTTCCGGGCTAGGTGCATATCTTCTTCTACATCGAGCCTTCCAGGCTCGGTATGGTTCCCATGTTCTATCATTGCTGTGCGGTGGCAGAGGGCAAGTTGGTAGCTGGGGGCTCATGCCAGGTCATGTGACAGCTCACTGTAACACATATATGGATTCTTCCCAGTAATCAGTATATCATCCTCCCTCTGATAATTCAATATCCTTTGCGCTACCCATTGGCGATAGCATTCAGCCATGACCTTGTGTCTTGTGCATGCCTGCAAATTGCTGACACGAGCATGAAGCTCATCCCAACCTGTAACTAACCGCTGACGCACTTCTCAGATCTCCTTCAGAATCTTGGAGATTTCACCCATGCTATACATGGCTGTACAGTGGGTATGTGATTCCCTTTCTGCGCGCAAGTGACAGCCATGCATCACATCCAAGAGGTTTTGCATGAAACGGTCTTCCTCTGGTGAGTCAGGTGGAGCTGGAGAGTTGTAAGGAGGGGCTTTGTCCCACTGCAAGAGATCGGATTGATCAATCAAGTTGGATCCGGCGAGAGATTGATGAAAAAGATAGGAATCGGGAAGAGAGAAGGTTGAGCATCGGATTAGTGAAGATGTTCGAGGATCATGCAGATCCCCAGATATGATATGAGGCCCACGTCGACCATGATGTTTGGCATATGCATGAGCATTCTGAGCTTGTCGAACAATTTTACCTCTGTAAGACATATGATTAACAAAAACAAATGATTGCAAAATACTGACTGTTCTGACCAAGCATATGATGCTTTATGTCGCTGTGCAGCTGCCAATTTCTCTTCAAATGTGAAGTACTTAGCTTTGCGACCCATAGAGACCAGGCAAGTGGGCAAATGTTTAAACTGTGTGAAGACCAAACTTGATCTTAAGTTCATATTGCAATGTTATCCTGTTAGTAGGCTGTTACCCATCAGAATGCAATACAGCCATCAAACATGAAGTTCTGGCCTTTATTTTTGCATTAGCATGATCGGGTGTACTGTGGAAGTCAACGACACCAGTCCAGACAGCTTGGCTGGCAGTCAATCCCTGTCCATTTGTCTTTTAAATTCAGTGCGATTTGTATTTTCAATCTCATTGGCTCACCAATCACTCCCGGTGACTTGGAGAAAGTCCTCTGAGCCATACTAGTTAGTATATTTCATATTATGTAATGTGTTGTCACAGTATGACAAATGTCGAAAGTTCAACCAAACCAAATAGACCGATGCTGCTATAGCATCCTCACTATACCATCCTGCAATTTTTGCATCTGCTGCAACCTTTTGTGCATGTAGTTCCACCATACTTGCTTAGTAACAGTCACTGCCTTTGGTGTGCCGGGTGGCGAATGGTGTCGAAAGGTGGAGCTCCAATGTGTCCTCTTTAGTCATGTTGCTTCATGCGGTTTCTAACCTCGTTTCCACAGTGAATCCCATTACCACCCCACAGGAGCCTCAAGAAGGCCTCCCAATAGCCTCAAGAAGGCCTCCCAGTAGCCTCTATGAACCTGGGCAAAACACTTAACCCTCTTGGGCCTACTAACCCACATTCATTTAACACTTTTGGTAAGTCATAGCTTTTTGGCACTACCCAAATTGAAGGAGGCTTCTCCGAATTTAGCATTCCAAAATTTTCCATGGCCTCTTTTTCACGTTATTGATCAACTGTATCTACATTGCACCTTGTCTGTATCCCATTGCAGAATGACCGCAACCATATCCCAGTCCTCGCACTTTGTTGACGTTGCCATGCAGACAGACGCGCATTCCTTTACTATCACTTGCCTCGTAAGTCCTTAGTCAGTTTCATATGTGGATTCTACTGATCACTTCTAGCTTGTGGACACGGCTGTGATGACAGGGGACCCAGAAGTTAGTAGTATCCAAGTCGATGCCAGATGGAAGACCCTCGACGGGATTCCTTGTATCATGGGTGGCCTAACGGTGCTTGTTGGTAAGGTTTGTTGCGTCCTTTTTTCACTGATCTTGACTCTATTTCAGCATCTGTCAGTGGTACCCTGCATGGGCATACCCAAACTGAATTCCCTTGGAAAACCCTGCCCAAGGAGCTAGCTCGGCTCGGATGTTGCCTCATCAACTACCCTAACGAGACTTTGATGCCTGGCGAGACTCGACCTACGCTCTCTCGGAGCAAAGGCGTCCATGATCTGACCCTTCCTCATCATATCAATCTTGTCAATGCGCTCAAGATGGGCACCCTCACCATTCAAGCTGTGACAAATGATGCTGCTCGCACACGCCTTATGATGTCTACGGACCCAGTTATTATTGGAGAAGCACCCTCACATCAATCGATCTACTCCCGCGGGCGACGTGCGTTTGCTAATGGTGACATTGATTGCAAAGGTCCTCGCCATCTTGCCTCTCCCCCTTCTACACCTCCCACTTCTACACCACCCACTCGTACTTCTACACCTCCCGCTCGTCCTTCTACACCTCCCACTCATCCTTCTACACCTCCTGCTCGTCCTTCTACACCTCCTGCTCGTCCTTCTACACATGCTGCTTGTCCTGCCACATCACCTACTCATCGTCATGTTCAGGTCTTTGTAGAGATATCCTGCCCGCCACCCTGGCCAGCTTCTAGGGCAGTCTCCAAAGTAATACCACCATCCACCACTCACACCATATCACGCCTGCCACCCTGGCCAGCCTCTAGAGCGGCCTCCAAAGCAATAACACCGTCCATCGCTCACACCACGGATCTCATCCCACCAATCGCTGCCATCAAGCGGTCTGCATCTTCTTCTGAATATGTTGATGATGAGACTCTAGATGAGGAGTCAGATGCTAGTGAGAGCGATCATCGGCCTGCCAAGCATCTCAGATGGTATAACAGCAAATAATTGAATATTAATGTTTTCAAATGATGTAGATAGCATGTTAGTACAACAAATCTTTTCAAATTTGTACTTTAATTTCTGACATGGCAACAGAAGTAGACCCACAGTTTCATCAATGTTATTTTTAGCCACAAGATGATATTCATTTTGCGGCCTTTCTGTAGCCTCTTGGACCTCCACTTGGCATATTTGATATCTTGCTGCTTCTACATACAACCATCCTGAGCACTTATCCACGCTTGATCGCTGATGCCTGTGCAGTTCCCGGTGTCTTGGGTCACACTTACTATTAGTTGTTATCACTCCAGGAGTTAACATCCGAAATTCAGGATTCAGGCATCTCGTACTCGAGTCATGATCATCATGATGGGATCCTGCAAATATAGGAGTGCCTGCCAGTGAGTTTCCTGCCTCATCACTCCTTAACTTACTCACAGAATCCCACTAATTTCACTGGTTCTGAACGACATGATTTCACTCATTGTTCAATATTATGTATATTTGCATCACCCTTATGCTCAATGTTATCTGTATTTGCTTGGTTCTGAACCCTCTCGTTAGCCTCTCACACCTCCTGAGACCCTCACTCACACTCTCATGAACTTGTCTGTCTTGGTTGGGTATCTGCCGGTAAGTCTCCTGCTTTCACTTCTTAATGTACTCACAGAATAACACTAGCTTCACTGGTTCTGAACAACATGATCGAACCCATTTCAACGGAACCACCAGCTCGAATATTTGATTGCAAAGTGAGTCATTTGGCATCATGTATAATGTTATTCTCATTCACTTCATTCTGAACCCTCTTGTTAGCCTGTCAAACTCATGAGAGCCTCGCTAGAGCCTCACTAGAGCCTCACTCACACCCTCATGAACCTGTTGGCCTTGGTTACCTATCTGAACAAATTTCAATGTCTTACATTTGTTAATTCCGTGCTATTATACCATTCTAACTTGTTTAGTCCACATCAGCTCAAATCAGCCTCATAAGTATCAGAGCGCTGCTCTTTTTTGTTCATGCCCCTTCCAATTTCCTATCTGATTCACTGTTACGACAGTACGTCGTCGCGTGCGAACTCGGGTGGTTCAATCGACAGTAGTTGCAAACAAGCAACGTCTGGTATGCCGAAGTCGGTGAGATCTCCTCTACAGAAGAGTAGAGGTTGCTAAGTAGACGGTGGTTGACTATGGTTGCGAGTTACAGGCAGAAGGGTTCTCAAGCCCTTACTGAAGGTACGAATCGAGAGGGTCTGGTAAACCAAGTGGGATTGGAATACTAGTTCTAGGGTCGGGTCCGAGTAAGACTAAAGTAAGGAACATCTACTTTAGCGTCGTGACTTATATAAGTCTACTCCGTCGAATCTAAGCTCAGCTCTAAGCTGGGTTCTAATCTGCTTATCTATCGAGTCAGAGATAACTAGCATGAGGTCGGCCTTCTTATCTGCTGCGGCCCTTCCGCAGTTCCTTCTATCAGTACATGAGGCAACCAGGAGGCTTGCCTTCTATCTTGATAACCATTAATAGACCTTCTAGGTCTATGGTATCATCGTCATCGGCTCTCCGAGGTTCGCCGATGTTCTTAGTCGTTTATTTGTAAGCGTTCCAGAACGCTTACCTAAGCCCGGCATCTTCCAGCTTATCTTCTTTTCTTCATAAGGCCTCGATTGGCCCATCTTCGTCATCATGGACCTATGGTCCAGTTCTTCATCATCATAGGCCTATGGCCTGTCGTTCTGGTTCGTCACTAGCTTTCTAGGCTAGGTGCATGTCTTCTTCTACATCGAGCCTACTAGGCTCGGTATGGTTCCTGTGTTCTATCATTGCCATGCGGTGGCAGAGGGCAGGTTGGTAGCTGGGGGCTCATGCCAGGTCATGTGACAGCTTACTGTAACATTCACTCTGCAATATCTTGTGCAAATATTGTACAAGTAAGTCGGCACCCTCTCACATATTTATTCTGTCATTGACTACATACTGTAGACATGACCCAAAACATCCCAGATGACCTGTCATCTCCTCACCCAAGCTACATGGGTCTATCCCCCGATACCTTCAATTACATGCAAGAGCAGTTCGATGGTGGCCGTCGATGTGCAATTCCCCCTGTTGAGCTGACTCCCTCACAACTCAGGAGTAAGCTCAAAGCTACAGCGTGGGACATCGGCCTTGTCAAAGGTGCATCTAGCTGCCGCCAGGCCTATCAAAACCGCACTATGGGAACTCAAGATCCCATATCTGCGCTCCCTGGTGCACCAGACCTACCTCATGTAGTGCCAGGTGGCACTTTAACAAGCGAAACGTCATCGCCAATGGTCCACGTGGCTAGTAGTTGCCATGCCTCACCATTTCCTGCCCCAGCAGCCCCTGCACAGCTCCAGGATGTTTTTTTTGGTTCCATGGACCAGCAACGTGCATGGATAGACTCTAACTCTGACACTTTTAGCATGATGGGGTCTGAGTCTTTTTTAGCTGGAGGATTGTAAAATCACCTCACCGCACAGGGCATGGAGCACCTAGCACCTCCACCAAGTTACACTTTTCCTGCAAGTTCGTCGGGTCAACCAATGGCTTCTTGTGCATGCTCACTAGATCCTCATGCTACAGGCCAATACCCTTCTGGCTTTACAGAGGATTTTTCTGGCAAAGCCTCACCGTTCATCCTTCAGCCAGTTCCATCATCGTCATCATCTCATGATCATCTGCTTCCCCTCCCAACCACAAATGTCATTCCACCAACACCATTCAAGGATGGTGGCAGCCAGACCAACACCACCACCTCGACAAATACTATTGGTACGTTGCTGAGCGGTTCTAGTTCACAGATGGACTTAGAAGGCTATCCTTCTGCCTCTCATGAACGCTTTCCTGAGGAGCACGAGCCAATGACCCATCAAGAAGGACTTACGGTTACTGGACGCAGGTCTGCAGAGTTGAATGCAGCACTAGAAGCCAGGTTTGCTGCAGTAGAGCGGTGCTTTCTCAAACTATCTGCATCCACCACGCTCCCTACTTCTCAATTAATCAACTTGTTCCTGAAGAGTCGTGGACACACCGTAAATGGCACTAATTATTGGAACCTATATGCCAACTACTTCAAAGAGCATGTCCAGACAGAGCTTGCACGCATCAGCAGAGAAGCTCCCACTGGAGGTGGCACACCTAGTAGGTGTCATATTATAACTTGTTGCACAGGAAGTTAATGTTTCTTATAGGTGCAACCATGCAGACTCAATGTTATGATAAATTCAAAGAGGTTTATTCTGATTCTTACCAAGATATCCTGCTAATGCATGAGGAGGCATCACTCCTTGGATCTTCACCTCAAACAATAGCCCAGCGTGGACAGGGGTTCCAAAAACATTATCAAAGAGTGATACAAATAGTATGTTTTTTCACCTGATGTTCTTTCATTCCCTCATGTCGTCATCATAGCTCAAGTCTGCCGCTGTTAAATTTGGCTTTGAAGTGGCTGTCGTTCTCTGTGGCAAAGTGGTCAATGAGGATGGCTCCCTTGGCCACTCGTATAATACACCAGGCACTGTAGGGGTAAGTTTTTTTGTGCTCTATGTCCCGATATATACTTAAAGATACAGTTCTGGGAGACATGATGTCACGCGAGCGATGATGCCATCATCAGGCATCTCAAGGCGCACATGTAGTAAGTGTAAAGATAAATTACATTTATGCTATGACTTACATCAAAACAGTAATAGTACATCTTTGACTGCAGTGGATGATGCCTTCAACGATGGCACCCGCAATGACCCTTTAACCCCAAACTCGACTCTGAACCATGATCGTGACCAATCTCAGGCTCCCGAGGGATGGGATAACGGTTTGAAATGGATCAAACTTGAACTTATTAGACAAGTTGGTACGTTAGAACATCACTACTCCTTTCATCCATTTGACCTAAACTACGAATAGCCCAACTGGGGGGCAAGTGCACCTGGGATAAAAATTTTCCCTGGAAGGGCATGTCCAGCGCCCTTGCTGATGCCAACCTCTGTATCAGAGGCTATCCAGCCCATAAGTGCCTTTTGCCCGGTGAAGCTCACAATGAAAACTCAAGGAACAAGGGCATCGGAGCACTGACGCAGAAGGAAATTGCAGCACTCGTAGATGGGTTGAAGGCAGGAACTATGCAAGTCATCAAAGTTGACAAGGTGCACCGAGGTGAGTTTCATCTATGTTATACTATGAACTTTCAGGTTTTAACCTCATATGTAGCAGCTGTGATGGCCTCTGAGAGGCCAGTCATCACTGGCATAGCGCCACCACCTGAATGGTCACATGATGGCACTCAACAACTATTTGCTAATGGTGATACTGACTATCACGGCCCAGCTCATCTCCAGCCTAGCGGTGCAGCTACGAAAGTCAAGAAAGCCACTGATAAGGCACCTCAGGCACCTTTTCGACCCTCCAATGATGACGACAACAATGATTTGGGTGACGATCGCCTGGCAGTACCTGCAGCTCCCAAGTTCCAAAAACCTACCATACGATTAGACCTACCTGCACCACTACCCTTGCGCCCGTTCAAAGTTGTTGTACCGCCAAACCCACGCCAAGTCAAAACTGTTCGAAAGCCGGAATCAGCTGCAGCAGAGAGCGAGGTTATCAAACTGACTTCAACCAAGGAGAAGGCTGTTGAAGAGTCGGATACTGAGTATGAAGAAGCACACAGGAAAAAGAGGAAACTAAAGGCCACAAACATGTTGCGTGTGTTGAAGAAGCTAGCTTCATCCGAGGAGAAGACTGACGCTTCAAAAGTGGGGAAGAAAGGGACATGGGCTCAGACGAAACCATGCAAAGTACCTCCCATGCCGACCTCAACAATCTCTCCAACAAAGGGTGGTCCTCTGTCCCCATTGACAGTGGGGTCATCAAGTGTGGCAGCATCACCGGAACCTGGAAGTGAGTACACTTTATTCTAACTTGACTCCATTTGACTCAAGGCTGATAGCTGTGGCACCAGCATGACTTTGGGATGGACCATCTGATGAATGGACCAAGGGTAAGCTATGTTCAATCAAATTTTTCTCGTAACATAGCTAATGATTATCTACCCTCCAGTCAAACTGCGCCCAATTGCCAAGGCATCCAAAGGCAAAATGAAGCATGTTCTTCGCATGGCCTACAGCCAGTCAGATGAATCTGAAGTTGATGAGGGTAAGATTGATGGGGGTAAGATTGACGAGGTCAAGAAGATAGACGTTGTGGTTACCGAGAGTGCTGGTGCCGTCTCCCCTGGCTTAGTCAATGTCTCTGCAGAATCTTTACAGGAAGGCTTGACTGAGGTAATGCATGATGACAGGCCAGCAGGAACCCAGCAGGAACCACCTCAGATCACCAAACCCATTGAGGATCCTCACGATGCTGCTTGCGACTCTCGTGACCCCCATGACCCTCCACATGACCTACACCAAGTTCATCACAAGCTCCCCATATGTCATGATCCTCGTGATGGTGTCCAGCAAGACCTTCACAAGGGTAACCCTCCACGCCACCTACAGGAACCTCATCAGGAGGTCACTCCTGACCCTCACAACAACCCTCGCAACAACCCTCATGAGGGTGGCCCTCTTTGCAACTCCCACGAGCCTCGTCGTGACCCTCGCGATGCCTTTCATGACACTCGTCAACCTTTTCGCAGTCATTCCTGTGAGCCATGGTACATGCATGATGCCATGCACCGTTGTGAAGTTCATCTGTGTGATGAAAGTCCTATCATTGAGCATGATGCTCTCCACTCCCGTGATGTCTTCTACCACCGTGACTCTCACAATCACCACTATGCCAGTTTGCAACCTCATGACTATATTGGACCCAGTGAGCCTCGCACTGACAGCGAGTTCACCACACAGGATACATCCCCAGCCTTAGAGTCCCATTATGCTCACGGTGAGTGTGAACATGCATACCCAAGCCGATACAGCCCAGTGCTCAGTCCTGACTATGCTCATGAAAGTCAATATGCTCAACGCAATGGCCTTGATGAGCGCTGGGCATTTGGTGGAGGAGCATACCATGACAGTGGGTACCCTCAAGGTAGAGCTCATAACCAGGATTCTAGATGGATGGACAATGTCCATAATGTTGCATCTTCATCTTTGGACTACATTTGTCACGACACTGTCCCACGAGCATTTACTCGAGACCCCACCAACCCTCCGCATCCTCCTTCATCATAATCAACTTTTGATATGCCTGTGCTTTTGTCGTTTGTTGGGTTGCTATTTTGGTTCATCTTCTCATACTTACTTCGTCTTTTTACAGTGATAACTTACTATGGTGGTTTGCTCATCCTACACTTGACTTGTCCCTTTCATACCCTAGTACTTATGTAGCTATCCATGCAGTTTTAACGATTTCCTCTTGTTTCGACAATGTCAGTATAGCAGCTCCAATGCCCACTCTTGTTTGCTTCACAACATGTTCGAAACCACCATGAAACTTAAAGATAACGATACTGCAATGTGATATGTTTTATTAAAATGTGACATTCATAACATGAATACAATGCAAAAAGGAAGAAAAAAAACATAACATACAATAAAGGGCAGGGGAAAACATAACATATTGTCGTATGTGCGAGAAGCACAAGGGGCTCCAAATCATGTTGATAAGCAGCGAGACTCTCAATGACATGATGAAAACATAACATAAGTATGAGTGACAAACATAGGGAATATAAAAGGCGAGGGGACAGCATAAGGTATGATGTATCGTTGGAGGAGCACAAGAGGCTCCAAATCATGTTGATACACGGCGAGACTCTCGATGACGTAGTGGAGGTTCAGCACCATGATCTGCAATAATCGGAGCCAACCCTCCAATGAGGCCCACGAGGGTACACTTATTACTCTTAAGGAATTGGGGGAGACCCTCCAGGGAGAGGGATGTCTCAGAGACGTGTTGTGTCATACAGGAAAACCGGGTCTGACAGACCGTGAGAAGCACTAGAAAGTGCTGCCAAGGGTGCCAATGACCAGCACGGCACCTGTTCTGCCGTTCACCGTCACAGGCAATCCAATCTCTTTCTTGTCTTCATCGCTTTCTCGCTTTCTTCTGTCGTACACACAAAACTCCAAGTCAGTCCTATAATAGTCTATTGGCTTCAACTGAAACCGGTGCGCCACTTACTACGCTTTTCACCGACGAGATTCACGAGGACCAACATTCTGATCAGCACGCAGCACGCGCACGATAACCTTGTTTAGGAACGTTTATATACAAAAGTGCCGATCAAGAGAGCTCCTGGGACAACTTTGTGGGCCTTGGAGACTCCTATTAGCTCGGACTGGAGCCTGGTTTCCCAGCATTAGAGCTTTTCTTGTTTCTGGTACCTGACGTTGTAACATGTCACAATCATCATTTCCGAGTCGCAGAATGAAGAAATGACAGCTTAGTAGCTCCTCACTGTTCGGTTGGTGCAGACGTATCTGGTTGTCCACTTCTTACAATTGAAATCTAGGTACCGACACATTAGTAGCAAGGCGCGCCCACGATATTAATAGAAATGACGCAGCTCATTCTAAACCTCACACCCCTTCGACTGTTTGAAGACCATAAAGGTGGACCTGGTTCTATAGTCGTCAATGGTCAAAATATAAATGATAAATGTCGCACAAACGCAATCGCAGTTTCCCCTGACGGGCAACGCATGGTCACGGCCTCGTGGAATATCATTCGTCTGTGGGATATGAAGAAGGGTGTGCTGTTGAAAAGATTGGAGAGGCATTCGTCCAGCTTCGTGAATGCATTATATGTATCGCGAGATGGGCAATTGATAGCAAGTGGTGATGACAAAGGGATGCTGATCGCTTGGGATTCAAACATCGAGGAATCTCTCACTCAAGCCATCAAAGCCCACTCCGATGGGATCTCATCACTAGCCTTCTCTCCTGGCGGCTCACTGTTAGCGACCGGTTCCGAAGATGGAATGATAAAACTGTGGTGCACAAAGACTTGGGAGCTGCTAGGAAATCCAATCACTTTTCACTAGCCTGATGTCAGAAATCGGGCTGATCAGGGTCTGCTCATTTTAGAGATGTCCTCAAGCCTAGTGTCCGCTGCGTCCGGTTTTCGCCGTCTGGCGAGCTTCTTGCAATTGCAACGCACAGCAATATCCAAATTTATGATTCGGGCAGAAGGGAATGCGTAGCAAACTTCGAGGATCACACTGCAATTAATAAATCATACAATAATTCGCTCGTCTGGATACCCGATGGTACACGGCTTTTTTCAGCGGGCAGCAGCAAGGATCCGACAATACGCGAGTGGGACACATCGACCTGGATGCAGGTCGGTGATCCCTGGAAGGGCCACTTCAAGAGTATCCGGGCCATTTCCCTAAATCCTAACGGCACTCTCCTTGCCTCCGCATCTGAGGACAACCGTGACCGACTCTGGCGTATCTCTGATCGACGAACCATCGTCTCATTCAAACACCCTTGCGAGGTGTGCTGCATCGCCTTCTCCGCCGATGACAGGCGAATCATCAGCGGAGACCAGGATAAAATCTCAGAGTGGCCAGTATTTGAAGGCACTTTGCCAGAGGATCGTCCAAAGAATGTTCCGAAGGATAATACAAAGGACGATTCCAAGGAGCGGGTGATGCATCAGGTAATTTAGCTTCATTTTCGTGCCTCTTCGTCATCTAAATATGTCTTTCAGGTCAAGGACCGCGCGCTCCATGATGCAATTAAGGTGAACAACTTAACCATCATGTTCTCCTTACAAAGGCTAACTTTATGGTGACATAGTCCGTCAGAATTCAGCCCTCATTTTCAGGCCATATTCCCAAGGGCATTGCCCTCTGCGGGAAAAGGCAAGTTTTGGCCGCGAGGACAGCATTTGACCTCGCGTCAGCGTTTACCAACGGAGATTTGAAGGCCACTCATTTCCTCTTTCTGGTCAAGGTAGGTAAAAAAATCTTACATAGTAATACATGCTTCATTGCGATTTTCAGACCATCGCGTTGTTTAACGCAGGTGAACATGAAGAGGCGATGCTGCGCGTCGAAGAGCTAGCTATCTCTCCCGATGTCGATACTCTTGCTTGTCGTGTCGTAGAAGTGAGCATCGTCTATTTGATGAGATTCAGGTGGTGTACTTGCATTGATCTCTCTGCTTTTCCGTATCAGGCCTCTCTCCGTATTCGACTAGGAAGAATAGCCTTTGATAACAAGCGCTACAACGAAGCTGTTGACCACTTTACTGCCGCCGTCAACGCCAGTGCTTTCTTTTATAAATTTGCAATTTATTCCAAGTACGAGGGATTTGTTGTGGTGCGTTGATACGATGCGGCCGAACAATGACAATGTGCTCATCTATGTGCTTTTGCAGCTCTTTGGTTGGGATCTCAAGTCCTTGTGGCAGAACGCGAACCAGCAACAGTGCCATGCACTCTTTAGGGCTGGTAGAATTGGAGCAGCCGTAGAATCTTACCAATACACCATGGACAAAAGTGATGAGGATACGAAAGCCGGCTTAAGTGCTTGGTTTGCTGGTAAGTACTAGTCTCCAGCCCCAAGAATCCTGATCCTCAACCACACTCAGCTCTTCAGTGAAATCTAAGTACGCTCTATGTGTCCGATAGAGATGCAGCGCTTGCAACGTATGGTTACTCATGTAATCGAAACACAGAAATTTTTCATACAGTCAAGCGACTACTGGCTGGTGTCTTGGAACTCTTGGACCCCGGGTCACTCAGGCTGTCATCGTCTTCATTAGTATGGTGCAAGTAAAGCCCGCTATTTGCGAACAACACTTGACTGCTCAACGAAGCCATATTCGTTCCTTGAACAATCATTTCGATAATGTTTTCGACATGTAACTCCATTGCAGGTGTTCCTAGCATGAAGATTGTTCTAGATCTCCAGCGCCTGTGATATGAAAACACAACAAAGATAGACTAACACGTACTATATCCAGACTCCAGTCACGGATGTTCAAACACGTCACTGGCCGAATATCGTTCTTCTGGATCAAAGTGCAAGCACGCATGGATGAACGCTGCAGCGGCAATCGCTTCTGCTTCGAACAGACCGTACTTGACCATCTCGCTCTGAAGTCCTCGGAAACAGTCGGTCGATACGAAGTAACTTTCCTGATATGATCAAACCGTGTTCAATAGTAATGGAGTGGACGCTACGAGGAAGGACGCACTGACCACTCTCATCAAATTATGTCGGGACCTCGTAAGAATCTTCTGAGGGGAATTCTCCTCCATCATGGCGCTCCCCTCGTCAAATAGCACGTTGTTGGGCTTGAAGTCCACTTCAGTAGGAAGGACAATATGTTGCGTCAGCATAATTGCTATACCTACCTGTGTATATGATGTTTGTGGCATGCAACAGGGTCAAGGTTTCCGCAACTTGAGCAACGGTAGTCTCGACTTTTGTCTCGAAGGGGTGTCTTGATTGATTCAGCAATAGTTTACATGACCTCCAACAACAGATGGCCGCTGTGATGACCTTTTGTAGCATGAACAGCCAGAGTTTTTATGGTACAGTATGATCAATATCTTAGCTTCTTAGTCGCTCTAAAGGAATGAACGTTGAACGATGAGTAAGGATGACTCAATATGGGCAACTGAACTTACAGAGAATCTGAAGCCAAGCATGTAGAGGAAAACCGAGGGGCCTCTCCTTAGCTTTCTCAGAACATTACAGCGAGAATTGTTGGGTTGCATCCCAAGGCAAAGAATCCGGACTCCTCTTCCCCAGATAAGGTCAGTGGTTCTTCAGGAAATGGGCCGACGATCGGGAATAGCATATTCGAACGTGCTTTTAATTCCAATGCCTCGGTACAAAACAGATAGACGGCTAAGCATGGCGAGCAAAATCAGCATAAGTGGTGAGCAAGATATGTATTACGTAATATCAACACGGTGTCAGTACTACATGTACACCGTTAGCCTAACATTATGGGGTGGACGTTGGGTGTGGGATGGGTGTCATACACTCATTGTGATGTCGCGCTCAAGCTAAGCAGCCCTCCATCGATCCTGTAGTATGTATATCAGGGTCTTTTCCGGCGAGGGCCAAGTTCAAAGGTGCTCACTATTCTCCGCACTGAGAATAAGGAAGTGTGCTGGACGAAGAGTCTAAGAACAGGGTCTGTCGTAGTCTTGAAATTGTTAAGGATTCTTTCGTAGACAATTCATTTGAACGCTGACCGTGACAGGTGTATGCATGCACATGAGGACACGCAGATAATACCGGCGATCTTCACAGGAGCAGCAGTGTTTGAGCACGCACAGTGGACATCATTGAACTAGAAACATCGAGCTACAACATAGATTTTGATTGACTGGGAGCTGGGAGTTCGTTGCAAGCCTTGGTAGTTAGCGGTGGAGTTCCGTGTTTATCGATGTTTACGGGCATTCCTAAACAAGCACTTTACTATGAGCTTAACGTTGGCTCAGCTGACCAGCAGACTCACCTTCAACTTGTCTTTCTTGATGTGCTTTTACTTGAATTGTCCGTCATGGCAATGGAACTCAACATCACTTCCGTGAGCTGGCCGTCTCTCTACAACCCAGCCATCGAGCTCTCCGTCGATTATGGTCCCCTGCGTCCCATGCAGCCAGGTGGTTCTTATCTCGTCAATCCAGACGGTAGGCCATTTTCTGTTACTTCCTACTGCAGAAAGCTTATGGAACTCTACAGACATCTTCCGCTTCACTCTTTACTGGACGCTTATTTTTCACCTTCCTTTCTATGCCATCTGTGGCATTTATGCCTTCCTCAATTTCGCATTTCCGCCTTCGCGTCGATCAATAACGACGTTCCCGCTTGAACCATCTCCCCGCATTCCCTTTTCTCCTGGCGCAAACCAAACTGAACAGTGGATCAAGCGTCCACGACCTAATGCCCGCCGTTCTCGACTCGCTTTTGCCCTCCTCGTTATTCTTGCGTTTCTGTTCCTTAGTCTCACCGGTGCTGTCATGGGAGCAGCTGTGGTCGGCTTCGTACTTGCAGGTGTATACCAGGCAGGCGGCTTTTACATGTCCACGTGCGTTTGTTGTCCCTGCGCCCGCAGTATACAAATACTGATCAAATTCATCAAGCTGGGTCCCGTTCGTATGGGCTGTGATCCAGAGCCTGGTGGGGCTTCTGGCGTAAGTGGACCCTTTTTTTCGTCTGTTGCTATGCAATCTCAACCAGTACTGGCAGGATCTGGCCATCTATCATCAACATCATCTGAACTCTTACGACTCTGCGAGTTTGCGTCCAAGCCCAAGATTATGGCTGCCCCTTAGATTCGGCATTGCCTTGCAGCCCCTATACACCCGGGCGATCGGTACTTGTTCATCGCATCTTTGCCTTCAGCCTCGTGGGATGTCTTGCGAGTAGGGCACTGCTGCATGGCCTTACGATGTGCACTGTTGTTTCCTCCAGCGAAGCGCAGTTGCCCCACAGTCAGCTGGAACGATGGTTCAACAGACGTTGGCGATCCATTGGGTTTCCCAACCTTTTAGCAGCTCTCTGTAGCATCATCACTTTGTACAGGTCAAGCTGCTCCTAGCGCATCCCACTACCGGTAATAGAATACCGCACTCTTCATCCTCTCACGGATGTCATTCTGTATCTTGTGCAATGCATTCACACAGGCGACCCTGTTAAAGACCGTTCATGCGCGAGGTCAGATCATATGCATGTGGCCAAGTGCGATGGTTCGCAGCAGGACGTAAAATCTGCTTCCACAAAAGCATGTCGGCTGCATTATCATTCCCTCAGAGTTGTTCACTATGGTGTACAAGATAGGATTGCCGCGTACTCTCGTATCCCCCCATCTCCCCATCTTATCCGAGCGATCTATCCCCCACCGTTCAAGCGACTCGCCTATTAAATGTTCAATTAATAATTAATTCCATATTGTGGGGAATTATTTTCCTGTCGACCTGATGGTGGGATATGCAGGCACAGTATCGATGAGACGTCGGCATTGCCCTAGGGTTCTTTCTCGTCGGTCCAGAACTTTCTGATCCCAATAGCGCTCACCGGCCGCATGGTTACGAAGACTTTGGCGACGCTGAACTCAGAAGGACTGAGCGCTCTGTCGGCCCTCACCAGTACACAACTTGCAGTGATTAACATATCTGTCAGTGCACAATCCATATGCAATTTCAAAATTGGCCCGAGCGCCGGCGCTAGAAATGTATATGCAGATACGACGTCCAGTACTCGGGTATAGACAAGAAAATTTTCAGGGCTATCATAGTCACTGTCTGCATCCTCGGGTGGCATCGATGGTATTAATGCGACACAGATGTCCTTCTTACTCTATAACGGTGAATACTACTGCTTCTTAATCATTCAGGTGCAACAAGTGCGCTCGATATTTTTTCCCATCGAAAATCCCCACTGTTTATCGTGCATGTAGGCGGATATTCTTTAAAACGCGTTCTTCGATGGCGTTTGCGCTTGAAGCATTTCCAATCCAGACGAACGAACGACGTACTTCGTAGTCATATAGTCGCGGAAGCTTGAAACAATGCTACCGCACTACTCTAATTTGACCTGTGACAACTAGTACTGCATATCGGATGCAAGTAGGACCGTGAGACGATTTTCGACCCCGCTCTTCTGCAGCGGGGTCGGTTGAATTTAGTTATGTAAATACCTTGCAGTCACTTACCATAGAAATCGAAACCACCAGGCTGTATTACAATTCCCCACTTTAAACATCCTCAATACTGTGGTCTGGACGTAACTGGGATTCACCGTGGCCTGGAACGACCGAATTTTTCATGGCCTGTTCTGTGAGTGGAGTTTGCGGCTGGTACTAGTGAGACTTTCACGACTACCGTGTTAATCGATTCGTCGCCATAATCACCCATAAAGGTCCAATTCGTCGATGTCTATCCAAGCTAGGCAGGTGCAATATCATTCGTCTCAAACTTCAAGGTTCCAGATGCCACCATCAATATGTAATCCACGAACCATAACCATTTCCGACGTTCCGATTTCTGGCGATATCCTCACGCAGTTGTGTCACAGAGCGATGTGATTAAGTATGTTTGATCATCTGTGCTGCTTCATTGAAGCCTCCCTTCACTGACGAGATCAGGATCACTGCATCACCCCGCGATCCACGTGCTCAGGGTGCGATGACGCATCCACCTTGCTTCGGGAACAGCTTCGCACTTAGCCCCTCACTTATCGCTACACTATCGGCTGCCGTTCCGTTATCGTAGTATGACGTTGCTGCGGAGGGTTCGACAGACTGGTGCTATTCATGCGTGGGTTCTCATAGCGCCGACAGGGGTGGTATCTCGAGACTGCTTCTGAGGGCGTGGTGTACGCTGTGACATTCGGAAATATGGTCATAGAGATTCTGGGTTTGTTCGTTATGACGAACTGCAATGTTCATGCGTTCTAATGATTGCGTCGCTCGATTGGACAATTTCGATTTGCAAAGATGAATGGAGTATGTCGCGCTGCGGAACCTTCATGCACCGCCTTCGACTCTATCCGAATCACCAGGATCAAGCTAAGTTTGAAACGAGTCTAGATAAAACATTGCATCCAAAGTTCAATGATAAAGGGTAGGAGAAGTTTGATAGTCCCCGTTTCCGTAAACTTACATTGTCTCATAGCATAATCGACGCAACACGAAAGCCTCACAGGTGAGCAGATTAGAGCGCACCAGCCAGTCGCGACGATCGGATAGCTGTGTCCTGCCTGCACATCTGTAGCCCGTCATCGCCTTACTAATTTTTCCATGATCATACCCAGGACACTGTCCGAGATCTGTGGTGGTGTGCAGCATGCATCTTTGCATGATGGATCTAATTAGCCTCGCGATGTTGCGTCCTCCACCACTCATCTTGCGTGAATTATCAAGAGCTGCAGTCAGTAGATTAACTGCTGCCAGAGCCTAGTGCTAGGGCTGATGATGAGGTTGCGAACACAAGGCAAGTGTTGCCGAGGATATTCCAAGACACCGGAACCCCCTGAAGGCTACGTTTGAAATCCGCGGAAGAATTTGGAGAAAGCGCGGAACCTCGTGTTGGGCGTAGGGATGCGTCGTGATTGATTTGAGGCTTCATCTGATGTGATTGGCCATGCATAGACAAGGTTTGGTTCAGGCTGTAGGTAACGGATGTTTTATTTGCCAGCGTGCTGAACTTGAATAATTCGAAACGTTGCATGCGCGTTATCTGATAAGTACCCCAAGACGAAATTCTCGACGAAAGCGCTGCTCTTCCGGTGAGCGGACTCTTGATCGGAAGATCGAGAACGGAGGTAAATTTTCAATTCTGTAAAGTCAGCGAATCTTGTAATCTTATCTGTAACGCCGGAAGGTTATTGGGAATTGACGTACGCATGCTGCCGCATAGTGTACATAACTCTTAGCAGTCCGGACGCGACCTACAATGTCGCCGGTGTCGTGATAATAGGGTAGGCGGTATCATGAGCACACGCTTCGCCACGTTTTTTTTCTCTTCGCGTATATGGCGCGAGACAACGCAATAGGTGAGAATCATGGCTATCGTGACGACGCGGGCGCTGAAAATTGACCAGGTACTTCCTTTGAATGATCTGTAATTGGGAAACGGTAATAATAGTGAATGGGAATTAAGATAAGATTAGGGAAGACCCTGGGAGCATCGGTGCCACAAGGTCAACATGAACAAAGTATACGTACAATGCAATAATATTTGATCTTTTATGATAGACGCCCAAACGATAAATTTTTATTATTCTACAGAGTACTTGTAATTGTTGTTGCCCTGTTGCTATAATTTTTTCTTTTTCTGAAGGGATGAATAGTAAAATTTTCACTAAAAAACATAGCCAGGGTGCGGAGAGGGGGCAGGGATGATTAACAAATATGTTTGTTATCTTTGAAACAGGTGTAATCTGATTGGCTGGATTTAGTTTTTGGTCGTTATCTTTTGGGTTTATCGGTTCCCGCCAATACCAAAAATCATAAACACTGCGGTGCCCGACTCTCCTCTGTCCGTTTATTTCTCTCCCCCCCCTACGTGTTTCGCTCACAACAATACCCTTCTCCTCACCGTCGTCCACGTCGACCACGCATCATTCATCATCGACCTGTACTGCATCAGTGAGATCTCATGATTCCGCGGTCTTGACACAACAGCTGACGTTTCAACGTGTTACAGTCAACATATTGTCTATCTTACTACTGTCTGATAAAAAAAAATGTCGCCAATCGTAATGGAACCCCCTGCGTTGAACATGCATCATCCTGCGCTTTCTACCCTCTCCCGGATACAGCAGCAGTTCTCGCCCAGCACAGCCTCAGAACACGCTGCAGTACAACGCGACTCTTTGTCCACCTCGCCGGTCCTTGCCGGCTCCCTTCAGCAGAAGATAAACCCAAGCGACTTTACTTTTGAACAGCTTTTGCAGTCAAAAGAGCGCCTCCAACCTGTCGTAGAAGACCAGCCAACGTCGACACCGAACGCGCCCCAACAGCAGCAGCAGCAGCAGCAGCAGCAGCAGCAGGCGCAACAGCAACAGCAACGTACTGGTTGCACTAATTGCGGAGTCGTTGACACGCCCCTGTGGCGACGCGACACCGAGGGCAAAACCATCTGCAATGCTTGTGGTGAGTGATCTCTCTTCATCTCATCTCTTTCATTTCCCGTCCTACGCCGTCACGTGTCAACCCGTGGTTGGTGGGTTCGTGGGCGTCCGTTTCCAAAACACACCCCGTGCACTCCATATCACATTCGCAGCATTCCGTTGCATCTGAAACGTGTTCCGTGCATGCTTCTGCCGGTCAACATGCTGATTGGCCATTGTCATTTCCTACGTCTCTTTCCCTACCTACCGCTTGGTAGTGCAGTAACAGTGTGCTGATTGAAATGTGTGCAACTCGTGTGCGCATCGCTTGGGTTTTTGCTCTTTATTCCATGTAGGCCTTTACCTCAAATCACGCAAAGTCGCACGTCCCCCATCCCTGGCTCGCACGCCAACGCCCACTGCGACAGCTGCAGCTCCCGCTCGCCAACCCCCAAACGGAAGTGGGGAAACAGATATGTCCAACCTAAATCAGGCATCTTTGACTGTACCAGCGACATCGCCTAGCCAACCCCAATCGTCGAAAAATCAGGAAGCATTGTCATCATCTCAAACTGAGAGCTCTGGGCAGCCTCAGGCAAAACCCTCTTCGAAAACTTCGACCCCCGCCAAGTCTATATCTGCCTCAGGCGCACACAATGTTTCGATTGGAGGCACGTGTCCAGGTGACGGACGATGTGATGGCACTGGAGGATCTAGTGCTTGTGCAGGGTGTCCCACACTCAATAACGCACTCGCCATATCAGGAAGATTAGAGATGACGGCTCCTGCAGACGAACCATCACCGTCCGCGCCCGCGCGAGGTGTCACCCCCACCGGTGATGCGCCATCACCCGGTGTCGATACTGAAAGCCCAGCGTCAGGGCCTGCGAAGAAGGTCAAATCTACTGTCGGAGCGCTCAGTTGTGCTAACTGTGGTACGAGTACAACCCCGTTGTGGAGAAGAGATGATGTTGGTAACAATATCTGCAATGCTTGTGGTGCGTTTCAGCTCTCGTTTCAGTTTACATGCCCTTGCCATACTTCGTATCTGGCGCGGCCATTGGCTTTATCTCCGCAAACTCCATTCACTTTGTAAAATTTCTTGCGGAACGCACGTTCATCTCGCGATTGTCGCGCGTGTCTACACCTCGTTTCTAGAATCAGGGTGCCCGCCAGCCCAATTTATCATTCGCGTAATGGGAATTCAACTTATCCTTTTGGTTTATCTTCCTTCTCACGATTTGTGGGGATGCATATTGCCATATTGGATTGGTTGATGAATGTTCTTGGCATCTGCCGGACCATTTTGATTTGACACATCATTGTTTTTTTTGCCTTATCATCATTTGGTCGGTTTCAGCGCTGACCATTGGATTGCTGTCCAGGTCTTTACTTCAAGCTTCATGGCACACATCGTCCCAACTCCATGAAAAAGACTGTCATCAAGCGACGGAAACGCGTCCCAGCGGCCGCAGGGATGTCGTCGGGGCGCATGTCAGATCAGGCTGCGGCCGAGGCACTCGTCTCAGTCGGCCGTCTTGGTAGCCAACACGCGAACACCGAGGAGAGTGATGGTGAGATAGAAGAACCTCAACCTCGCCGGAAGCGAGCACGACGTGGAAAGAGCGATCGGGAGAAGGGCCGCTTGCGCGAAAAGGATGACGATGAAGATATGGGGGAGGCAGAAGAGGAACCAGAACCTGTTAGTCGGCGGAAGAATGAGCGGACTACGCGGAAAGCGTCCCGCGACTCACATGGTTCCGCATGGGCAGAAGGCACGAGCATACAGCAGATTGCAGAGGCTCTGAGTGGCGTCACCGGTGATCGTGCCCATTCTTTACCGCGCAGTTCCGATATGGAACGCTTCGCACATGCTCACCATCTTGCACGCACTGGATCGGGCCATGGCGCATTCATGGCAGCGCCACATGCTGGATTCGATCTCCCTCCTCTCAATGCCGCTCTCGGTGAACGGTTTGGCGGCTACGGACCTCCTAGTCTCTTGAGTAATCGTGATTTCGGAGGAACGCCATCTAGCTATATGCGCTCTGGTTCCAATGCCCCAAGCAGGACGCATTCACCGTTAAACCCTGGTCTTACTGCTCCTGGTACAGGGTACGTCTTACCGCCGCCTCATGGCATGGGACATGGATACTACGGACCCCTTGGTCATTCGCCCCCACCTCATGATGTTTTGAACGGTGTCTTGACCCCAGGTGTTCCAACCGCGAGTGAGTTGAGGCAACATTACCTTGAATTGCACGAGCAACGGAAACGGCTAGAGGATATGATCTCAAAAACGGATGCTTTGATGGCTGGTGTCAAGCGAGGTCTTGACGACATGGCGAACATTTCCCAGCAGCAACATCAGCAGCAACAGCAGCATTCTCCTCAACATTCTCATCCCTCCCCCGAACAACCTGCACAGCAGACTACAGTCTCATCCACCGCGGTGCCTTTGACTCGTTCTGGCGACAAGGACAGAAATAGAGAACCTGTTTGGCCCGTGTCACCCGAGCAGCCCCCTCGCGAATGATTCGACTCTCCTATGACCATCGTCCCTCCAAAAATGACTTCAATGTCATCGCTGTCATTAGCTCTGCAAAATCATTTCGTCCCGTTTTGTCCATAACCCCACTCGCATCACCTTCACGACAGGTCACCCCTGTGATCATTTTGTTTTCTATATGTTTGACCGACGATCGGTCTGGGACTAGTTGTTGAGCACTTTTATCCATCAGCTCAACGTTTGTGAACTATCTATTCCTCTATCTCTTCATCTCTTGGTTACCCCAGTTCATGCTTTGCACGTCTTCCATGTCAATATTAGGTTTGTCTTGTCGCTTTTTGATATCTTCGCTATGCGTATTGCCCAGTACTATGATCTGTTTAAAACACTTTTCTACGAGCAACCCTGTTCTTGTCCTTTATGATGCTTTGTTTTGCGTATATTATATCTATGTCGCCTCATAGTGTAGATCGCTGGTCATTGATGGTGGTCGGTGTGCATTTTCTAATCCTTATATACTCATCGTTTATACAGCGTTTCGGCTGGTTGGCTTACCCTACTCTCTAGAGTCCGCGTTCTGTTGTCTCAGCCTCTATTTCTGTTTATTCAGCAATCACATAGTATTTTTGACCACACCCCTGCAGTTCGACCGGTGTCTCAAACATATATATCACTCGGATGCTCGGGAGCCGTATATATGGCTTTCCCATAGAACAAGTCGTTGGCTCTCTAGTTTGGCTTATTCTTTCGGTCGCTACGCCGTAGGGACAATTTAACCGACGTGACGATGCGCCGTGGGTCAGGGTGAGCACAAATTCGTGATTGCCAAATGGTTAAATTATCATCCAGCTCGCTGCATGTTTTCACGTATCAACATACGAGCGCATCCTTGGTTATTTCTGCTTGTCACCTGCTCTCCTCGCACTCAAGAGGCAGCCTAACATGTGCCAAGGCACCAGTTGTCGCTGTCATCGACTTGTGCTAGATGTGCCACTCTGCCCAGATCAAGGTTTAAGTTCCCTTGGATCGAGTTGTTGCTCGTCTGACTGTTATACAGGTCACTTTATTTTTGTCGTGACTGGAAAAAACTTTCACGTGTAGCCCTCTCCTTCGCGAAACGCATTCGAGCAGTTTTGGAGCTCTACTGTACTCAGTGCCGCGACCTAGCATCACAGAGTCGTTGTGGAAGCAGTCTTGATGCCATTACGAAGAGCGTTTGACTCATGTCGCCTTAAACTTGCAGCCAATCTTCCGTCTCCTCCATGCGTATACTCAGGCTGTCACACTCTGAAGATTTTTAATCTATTCCAATTTCTGTCCCTTGGGGAGATACGCTCTATCTATCTAGTCTGATGTCTCGGTCACATCTCTGGGTATACGAATACCCTGACGTGGCCTATCAGTCTGCCATTCCGGGCACCCTGCCGTTTGAGACGTGCCATCCTATGGGATGAGGTGAGTTTGTATGCACTGTTGATTAACTTGAAATAGGACTGTCATATACACGAGTTAAACGCGTGTCGCTCGGAAGATGTAGCTGGGAGGATCAATATCATCCTATCGGAGCGCCGTGGCATCAAATGGGCACAGTCTCAGAGACCCCAAAGCTTTGCCTGTTATCCGAGGCTTTTTTGTCAGGACTGGTGTGCTCACAAGTCCAGATCTGTACTTTGATGTTCACGGATGTCGGAATATCGGCTACAAGGTTTCAGTTGTTGATAGTCGGAGGAGGCCTACCAAGCGGTTATCGTGGTCTCAGCCAATCTGATATCGACTGCGTGGACCACGAGCAGACGCTTCGATGTGATCCGAGTAAAGGACGTGATATGTAACCTGGGATAACAGAGATCGCGACGACGAACCAGGTAGGTAGGGGAATAGAGGAGGAATCTGCAACGAGCGCAGTCGAAGTTGAGCTGCCTAAGCTGTACCATGAAATTTACCTTTCCCAGGCCAGGCGCCGCCTTCTAAAATGATATCCCAAGTAGCCGAAAGTTGATGGTCCCAAATTTAATCAATCATTGGCATCTTCTCCAGGTCGAGAGCCGCCACGACATTCCAAGGCCAGATGAGAAATAGAAATAAGGGGACCAACCTATAGCTATCCACGTCTACAAACTGATTCTGGGGGCGACGGCATATGATTGAATGTGGCGGGCGCCAATTCCTGGTGCGGCTCGGAACGTACTATTCTTCCACTGAAAGTCTGAAACATAAAACAGCATGAGTCATTATTAACCGGGCTGGTCCCAGGAATCTATCTATATAAATCATCAAGCATTAGGCTTCCACTCAGCAAGCCACTCCTTCATGTACATCAATGCTGCTTCCTGCACGACTGCAATGGTCGGGTCTATATAACCATTCTCCGTGATTAAATCTGAGCAATGGAATCCATCGCCCTCATAGATCGGCATGTTGGGATTGCTAGGCTTATTCAGTCCATCAGCAGAAACAGTCGCTTCACGCCAAGGATCGCGCAGGCCGTTGGCGAAGAAGAGACGTGGAACATTCACGTTCCAACCGGCATACATAGCGTCGGTCTGTATAGTGGTCGGCTGAGGTGGACAGGTAAACGCTTCAGGAAACATGTTCACGCATTGGCGCTGAAAGATTATGTTGAAGAATGCTCATGTTTCGAATACAATCAATGTACGTACCTCGTCGTAAATGGGTTGCAGGATGCGGCTCACAATTGCGGGTTGGCCTTCAGGGGGGCCAACCTGGAACCATCCGACTTGATTGCACCTAGAATAATTGTCAGAGTGGATCTTCGAGCTAATGAGCATACATACACCATCCAAAACCACGACCTGCCTGGATTGTTCACGGTAACATCAGTCCACCAGGATTGGCTCGCGTTATACGTCCCAAGACAGGTTCTAGTTTCACAATCAGCCAATCCGGATGACTACGTCTCAGGGGTACGTACTCAGCATCCTCGGACCCACAGACTTTACTATCAAGTTTAGCCATGTCAATCAGAAATCAAGGGGATTGCATACCGGAGTTGTAGTATGTGATATTCCAGAAGTTCCCCCAAGAGTAGATGGCGTGTTCAAGTCCCCACCCTTCAGGTCCGGCACTGACACCGTTCTTAACCTCGAGTGCATCACAGAACTGGAAGAACATTGCTCCTGGGCCAACGTCAGGCTGCAGAGATTGCCACTCAAACAAGGTGTATTGGACTGTTGACCCAAGCAGAGTTAGTCGAGTCAAGAAGGCAGTAGAAAAAGAATGTCACAAAAGGAATATTCAAGGTAAGCATATGGAAAAGGAGGAACTACGCGCGTTGGTGAGGGCAATATAAACTACAGATGTTGCATTGCGTGGATCAGAAGGCATGCTAACCATGCTCCGTTCTACGCAACCACACAAAACTAAAAAGACAAGGATGACTCACGTGCATTGGCGAAATCGTCTACGTGTACAACATCGCCGAGGCCAAATGTTTCCTTGAGCGTCTGAATTCCAGCGGTGTCATTAACCATGAACATCTCATCCAAGTATGCAACCACTGCCTGTACATCAGATGAACAGTTCTGTGGCATGTACTCGCGAATAGGTGTGGAATAACCGTAAAAGTCGCTGTTTGGGTCACGAACGGACACGTCGTATGCGGATACATTCCGTTGATTATAACGTGAAGCAATCAGATTAATTGGAGATGCACAGTGATGTAACATACGTGATGGCTTCTACGACGGCAGAAGATGCATATGCAGCCCAAAAAATTCCCGGTTTGCTTTACGTCAATCATTATGCTGAAACATCAAATTTTGTTTCAAATTCTCACTTGACCATCGTCCAACTTGTGAGGGCTCCCGAGTAGCTTCCTCCGATCAGTATCCAAGGTGCCTGACCTGGTTTCACAGCATCACCACCAGGCATGGGAAGGTCGGCCGTAGTGGCAAAATATACGAGATCATCGATAGCCTGCTGAATGGTGAGGAGAGCTAGGGATTTTGACGTGAGGTCGTTGTATGGATTGGAATAACCAAAGAAACGGTGCTCGATGAGGATGGCTGCACCATTTTGTTGTTGGGCGATGAGACCATTGAGCGTGTCATTGGTAGTGTAGCCTTCGTACCCTGAAATAAAGTACTTTGAGAGAAAGGTAACAAATTGTTTATAATAAAACCAACCATCTGCATCCACTTCTCCAGGCGTCATCAATATAATGGGACCGCCTTGAGCACATGTCAATATCGCTTGCAGCGCACCTTGGTCCTCGCGACATACCAGGTTTATAACACTCCCAGTTCATCCAATATCGTTGCTTGAAGGTTCCGAGGCCTGGATTATCGTGGTCGATGAGCTGGTCGAAGTAATAAACAGTCGTAATATCGAGTGCTGTGCCATTTGGTGAAATGATAGAACGTTGAGGTGCTGAGAGCTTGGGGAGAGACTGCATGCCACGAAGCATGGCATTAGGGATAGCTGCTCGGGCAAGGCCTGAAAGGATGAGCAACGCAACCCACATCATGTCAGCCAGTGGGGGGTGAGATAACATGATCGTGGTCCAAGAAACGCTTTTTATATGTAGCCATGGCAGGATGCGTAAGTGGGTAGTGTAACACTTGCAATTTGACAACATTGCTACTCGCTTCGTAAGAGAAGCCTGAAGAGGATATTTTTGGACATACAGGTTGCTCGACGGCCTTACCGTGGTCGTCCATCAATGGGAACTTGGCGAAAGACCCAGTACGTATTCTCTAAAGCCTGGACTTGCGGCTCGCACAGCTGAGATGTATTTAAATAGTGGATGCTGCTCAGCAGATATTTAGATGCTCACCGCCCTGATGAAATCTACCTCGAGGGTCAGCGGCTTGACCTGGTAATCAATTTGAGTCTTCTGATCTTCCAGGTATGTGTCGTTGGTAGGAGAAAGACTGTATACGGTCAATATGACTACTGAGGAAAGCTCCTTTGGAGAAGATCAATTGCACCGCGGTCAAAGTTGCCCTTGGTCTTGCTCTATTGGGAAAAGGTCAGGAAGAGATGACTAGTGCAGCTGACACAGGCCCGCCGCGGTCGTCACCTGCCTAGAGTGTAGCGGGAATCTGCTGCAACTATTATCTTGTTGACTAAGTGCCAGTTTGTTATCCCTTCAACACCCTGAAGGCCCTCGGGCTATTAGTAGTGTTGCTGATAAGTGAATTGGCCAACCCAATAGTCTACTAGTCACTAGCAAGTCGAATGTAATGCATTCTGCATCAGAAGTCGGAAGAACTTGATCTTAGCTCGTCGGAGTTACTTCGAACGCACTAGACATGTCTGACTTACATCATCATACGTGTCACAAGCTAGTTCTCTTCAATATTGGAGTCCGTCGCTAGCTATACTTTAAGAGTCGGGCTGGCTGTGAATCAAGGACAACGACATCCAATGGCACCTCTAACGACTGGCAGCTGGTTCTAGCTGGTTTGCCTAGTAGTTCACGGTATACCACTGGCCGGTCGACCGGTCAACGTTGATCACCGGTGGGTTGTCTATTCTTGCCTGTTCTTAATTGATATAAGTTACCAAGTTTCTTACTCCATTGAAACAGGGAACGAGCTATTTTCTTAGTGCTATGAAGCAGCATACTACTACAACACAACACGCTACCATCATGTAATGCGAGCGCCGCGGTCAGCCTGTCCGGGTACAGCACAGGTGTTTCAGACTTTCTCCACGACTTGAAGCGCTCTGCTGTAACGTCATTACTTGCCCTTACAAGTCTCGGGCACGCCCCTTACACCCCATGTCGTCTAGAGGCGCTTGTTATCCAATTTTGTCTGTTGCCACTTCCCTAACTCTGGCACTTTCCTACGGAAGCACGTCATGTGGATTCAACACTCCATTAATTGATATGATGTCAAAATCATGCAAGTTGGATGTTCTGGATTCCTGTAGACTTGCTAACACTGTCCATGAATTTGATATAGTACTTGAGGGTTATCAAGAATCTGTGGTTCGCGAAGTTCGTGAATGATGTGCATGTTTCTCAAGTGAATCGATGGCGTACTACTAGTGGACATGCAGTCTGTGCAGATCGCCGCCCTCCACCTGGTAATATTTGGTCGTGTGTGTTGTCGTCCTTCCTAGCTAGCACCAGCACGACATGCTTACGTATGATATCCTTTACAGCGAACTATATAAGACTGCCTCCGCTTTCACCAAAGAGGACGAAACCTCAACTTGAGGACCGCAGGACTGTTCTCACCCACTGCGTCGAATGGAGAACGAAACCATTCAGCAAGTTACCCCACTGCCCTCGGATTATTGATTAATCAAGTTTTGTAGGTCACACGAGCCGCTGCCAGATTATTGGGCGGTTCCAGATTTTAACGAATATCCTATATTGTCCACATTGTTTCGTATACTCTGCCTGATCTCGATGTCAAGACCGTCTCTCGAACATCACTGGAAGTCCAAGATCAACGATGATGAATGGGATAAACATAGGAAGAGTTTTATTGACAGACTGAGTAATACTAACATAGCGGTAGGGGACATCGATATGACCTAACTATGGACTGATTTATGAAATTGCAGGCTGGTTTGGCATGTAGTACTTCTTAGGATCAAGGAAAAAAGTCTAATACTGAATTGCAGGTACTCACTACTTCGGCGGTCTTTCTTTCAACACAACCGCCTCTGACATCGTTTCTCCCGTACACCATACGCGTTTGCTATCTTTTGGCCCTCGGATCTTTTGCGCATGCCCTCGGTGGCCTGCTTACTGGTCTAGCTGTAGTCAACATATGGGAAGCCTGTGATCGTATATGGGCTAAAGAAGTTTGTAGCAGACCTGACTGCATTTATGCGTATTCACAAACTTGCAGGTCCTGACGGCCACACGCTTTCGACTGTGTTGTACACTCATGTTTATCGCCTGGCCGACTGTATCTCTCACGCTTTCTATCATCTTTTTGATGTCATGTAAGTGGTCCTATATTGATGCCGAGATTGATCTAATAGCGTCTATAGCTCTCATGATCGCATGTTACGCTTCTGGACTGTGGTGGCTTCAATTCTTGGCGACAATAGAGATATTGTCCTGGGCATGGTTGCCCCCTCTCTTCGCTTGGTGCGCACTCGAAAAGACTCTACCACCAAAGTTGCGGGCATACAGACGGCAGACTGGCACCAGTTCGCCCCCCTCAGGTATATATACTTTCGAGGGACAGTAAGGAATTGCGTAATTCGCTACTTGATCAGGTTGTGTTTGAGCACATGTACGGCCAACGTGCCAATAGTTTTTGGAGCATACACAAATATGATACATGTATATTATCAGAGACTGGCTGGTGCCAGCAGTTGTCTAGACTCAGTGGCACTGTTTAGCCTGTATAGAGGTTTCTTTCGAGAGCTCCAATGGGTTATCAGAGCTTCATAACGAAGCTTAGGACGCTTCTCGACAGCAGGCAATACCACACGACTTAATGTGGCGCAAGGTAATTTCCGTGGTTCATGCCCAGTATGTTGAATTCCTCGAAAAGGGGCTTTATAGCGCCTACCACATATCGATGCAATGCATTAAAATCCAAGACCAGGACACGTATTATATGCGCGGACTATTTGATGAGAGGCCATAACTGTGCAGGGCCGTAGTACGCGAATTGCGATGGGTCAAGTGGTTTATAAAAGTTTTGCTGTTGAATCGATGTCTGGCGTCTAGCCATATGAATCGACTGTAACACGCGGACGGATTAAAATTGAGTTCCATTACGATTAATACGCGCATATATGATATCACCGAGGTCACAACTTGGCCTAATTTCGGAATCAAGGAGGGGCATCGAACACAGCTGTGTTCTCACCAGTCATTCTGATCTTCAAGTCTTCCGATATGGACTGCTGTTCAAAACCAACACATCCATTGCGTACCTTGATAGGGATTAACTGTCTCGCCCTAAACCGTTTTCTTCCCGACCCTGTATGATGATTTGGTACAGAATGCGTGTGTGCGCATGCACATCACCGTATTTTGGGAACAATTTCCAGTGCGACCTGCATATGCGACAAGGTTCAACGGCTCGTAAGATCGGCGCACTTGACCTTTATATATCATAAGAAACAACGTTGAATGGGCTCGAGGGATGAGATGAGTGTCGTAGTATTTCAGAGGACAAAGGATATCTTGGAAAAATAAACCGGTTGAATTAATGATGACCGTCGATATATTTAGAAGAGGTCCATCAAGAGAGCCGAAACCGAGTCCAGCGTCCAACGTGTTTTATTATTACATGAGGATGGGTGCTCGAAGAGCCGCAGCAGCAGGTGTGGCGGATGACGTAGAGATAGCATCGCGTCCTGTGGTTACGAGTATGACTGCCTGAGCTGTGTCGCTGCATCACTGTGTGATGTTGTTATTGAGAGGAGGCGAACTACTTGCAGTATCTTTTTCAGGATTGTCCTCC
Organism: Suillus hirtellus; assembly: GCA_016695485.1. NCBI lineage: Eukaryota > Fungi > Basidiomycota > Agaricomycetes > Boletales > Suillaceae > Suillus > Suillus hirtellus. The sequence goes on from MU172355.1 coordinate 33,011, forward strand.
ATTTTTCTCTTGCTGACGCGTTCCTCTACATGATGAAATGGAGTTCAAATATTCGAATACTCGGAAGGACAAAAGCGATATACATGTTTTGCCCTTGGCATACGGAGCATCAACGACCGCTGAGCAATACTCGCGCAACTCGATCTCCAAACGCAGGGTTGTGATAACGTATCGTGAGGATTGAGTCGTGCAGAACTTAGAAGACTGAGAACATCGAGTCTATAGAAACAGTACTATTATGTACATGAGCGACGTACGTGAACATGATGTGGTGTGTCATCGAATAATCACTGGGGTACACGACCTTGGTTGGCTGGACAGGATGTCGTGCATTGAAGCAACGAGATCTGTTTACAAACATATCGTGAACAGCTTAAAGACTTGCCTTCACCAACCCACGATATGTTTGTAACATGATGTGGTGTGTCATCGAGTAATCGCTGGGGTACACGACCTTGGTTGGCTGGACAGGACATCGTGCATTGATGCAACGAGATCTGTTTACAAACGTATCATGGACAGCTTGAAGGCCGCCCTTGTTGCGCTGTTCCAAGCTCGTAGACTGCCAGTCAAAAACATGTTTGTGTCTGGCGCAGCCGCGTAGCAAAACAAAATAATATTATTGGCTTGAAGCTTAGAGAACGTTCGGGAAATGGTCGGCCCTGGGGTTATTCGAATCTACGTAGAAAGTGGGTCAGTCTGGGCTGGCCTCAGGCGGAGTTTAAACGTTGCTCAGTGGCAAAACATCACGTGTTACTCCCCTTCCTCCGTGTTAGTTGCAATGCACGAGCCGAGCCTATATCATGGACATCACGAGTATATCTATATCTTTGGCCCTCACGCACTCTCCAGAACTAATGAAATGTGGATCTTCAACGCTTCCTACGCTGCTCGGGTGCCCTTAAGCATAACATACTCCAACCCCCAGCCTCATACGTTCTCTGTTACAGTTGCACCTAGTGCCCTACCATCAATCACAGGTGTATGCACGCTGACAGGGAATGTGGCAGGCATGCGGGTGGGCTGTTGCGTAGGTAGGAAAGGAAGGTGGTGGGTAAGGAGGGGGATGGATGGGAAACGGGCAAGAGGTGCTGATAATGTGCATCTTGAGTGGAACCCGAATGTAACATTTCAACAGCAGATGGCGAGCGGGCAGTCATTTATAGTGGCGGGCTGCGCGATGGTAATGATGAGCGTATGGCATGGCGCGATATTTGAACTGCGTCCGAATCCAGCTGCCGAAGCCCCAGACTGGCCCCAGAGTCGGCCAGATCCCTGGCTTTCACGAAGCTTGAAGGGTGAGCTCTGAGCGTTCAGCCAGCATAATTAATGAGGTGATATGTAAGCTAGGCGGCTTCCGCGACTCTTGAAGACATGTAAGTAGTACATAAATTGCTCGTGGTATACCGTCTGTTAGTGTTTGATGTAAAGCGGAATGGAAGCGTCATTGGTATCAGCTTCACCTGACGGCTCTCGACCTTACACTTACATCCACACCGCCACGAGGAAGTCGGCCCGCAACTGGATCGAGGACCTGCATGATATGCAAGTAGAGGACGTATGCGGCCGGAAGGAGGATCTCATCAAAAGGGTTACAGGGGTAACCAAGTTGTCATCTTCGATCACAGTACGTTGGCCACTAATTGGAAACGACGTCCCGATGACCATTTCATGTCACAGCTATTCGTCGCCGTTGCCCAGGCGAGCTAGATGATGACCCACAGAGACGTCAACCAGTCCCCCGGGCTCGCGAACAGATTGTGAGAGGTTTCTTGCCTTTGAAATCACATACAGTGCAGAGAAAATGGAGTGGCTGCAGCCTGGGCCCTCGGAAGCCTCGAGAAATGAAACAGACTTTGTATTGCCATCCACACTTCTTCCCAAACGTAGGTTACAGTAATATAAATAACTTGCCTAACCACAGCCCCAATACTTCAATCTATTCTCATGTGGACGGCCTCCACTCAGCAAGCCACTCTTTCATGTACCTTAATGCTGCTTCCTGCACGACCGCGACAGTTGGGTCTACAATGCCATTCTTCGTGAAAAAATCCGAGCCATGGAATCCATCACCCTCATAGATCGGCATGCTGGGATTGTCAGGCTTATTCAGTCCATCAGCAGAGACAGTCGCTTCACGCCAAGGGTCGCGCAGGCCGTTGGCGAAGAAGAGACGTGGAACATTCACGTTCCAACCGGTATACATTGCATTGATCTGTGCAGTGTTCGGCTGGGGTGGATAGGTGAACGCTTGAGGAAACATGTTTACGCATAGGCGCTGAAGATTATGTTGAAGAATGCTTATGTTTCGAATGCAATCAATATACGTACCTGCTCGTTAATGGGTTGGAGGATGCGGCTCACAATTGCAGGCTGGCCCTCAGGAGGACCAACCTGGTACCATCCGACTTGATTGCATCTAGAATAATTGTTAGAGTAGATATTCGAACTAATGAGAATACATACACCATCCAAAACCACGACCTGCCTGCATTATTCACGGTAACATTAGTCCAGTAGGGCTGGCTCGTGTTATACGTCCCCCAACAAGTTCTAGTTTCACAGTCAGCCAGTCCGGACGACCAGGTCCCAGGGATACGCACTCAGCATCCTCGGATCCACAGACTTCACTATCAAGTTTAGCCATGGCAATCAGAAATCAACAAGACTGCCCACTATCGTCGTAGTATGTAGTATTCCAAAAGTTTCCCCAAGATTTGATGGCGTTTTCAAGTCCCCATCCCTCAGGTCCGGCACTGACACCGTTCTTAACCTCGAGTGCATCACAGAACTGGAAAAA
>MU172355.1:36335-53544 GCA_016695485.1 Suillus hirtellus
AGCAGCGATTTCAATAAAAGGACGTACGTGATTGCTTCTACGACCGCAGAGGATGCATATGCGGCCCAGAAAAGTCCTGGTTTGCTGTACACGAATCAATGACTGCGTTTCACTTCTGGCAAGTTACTCACTTGACCATCGTCCAACTTGTGAGGGCCCCCGAGTAGCTTCCTCCGCTCAGTATCCAAGGGGCCTGACCTGGTTTCACAGCATCACCCCCAGGCATGGGAAGGTCAGCAGTTTTCGCGAAATACTCGAGATCATCAATGGCCTGCTGGATGGTAAGGAGCGCGAGAGATTGTGACGTGAGGTTGTCGTATGGATTTGAATAGCCAAAGAAACGGTGTTCAATGATGATGACTGCACCATTCTGTTGTTGAGCGATGAGACCGTTGATGGTTTCATTGGTAGCGAAAACCATGGAGTCTAAAAATCAAATGCTTGAGAGAAAGTCACAAATTAAGGATGGTAAACTGACCATCCCCGGGATCTTCTCCGGGTGTCCACAAGATGATGGGGCCACCTACAATGCAACGTTACTCAAAGTTACACCTCTATCCTCACGACATACCGGGCTCGTAAAACTCCCAGTTCATCCAATACCGCTGCTGGAAGGTCCCGAGGTCTGGATTATTGTGGTCCATGAGCTGATCAAAGTAATAGACAGTCGTAATGGGTGGGAGTACTGTGCCATTCTGCGAAGTGATGAAACGATAACGATCCGGCAGTGGGAGCTTTGGGAGAGAAGGCATGCCGCGAAGCATTGCGTTGGGGATAGCCGCTCGGACAGGACCTGCAAGCAGCAGCGCCGCAAGGGCCCACATTATGTTGAACATTGATAACAGGGATAGCACTCAACAACATGGTGATGGTCAAGAAAAGACCTTTTATAGCCACGGCGAGGCACCACACTTGCGAAGTTCTGATTGAGACATGTGCTACTTGCTTCGCAAGGAAGACGCAGTCATAGATGAGTCGCAGAATCTAATTGGACTTACATAGCTGGCAGCAGATTGCTCAATAGCTTTCAAATGCATCCATCGAACTGAAATTGGCGAAAGATCCAGTGCGTGTAAATTTGCTCATCGCATTCAGAATCTGAATGCGGTTTGCACGACTGAGATTTGAATAGCTGTAGATTCTGATCGATGACTCCTGGAATATTACTTATTACATGCTCGATACTGATAGGCCAGCGGTGAATTAAAAGCTCACTAACGACTTGCTGGCGGCACTCACCGTTTGAATGCCACGGCAATCTGACTCGGAGACCGGCACGAGAACATCTTACGAGAAGTTGAGACGTCTGATTCTTGCAGCACATCATGCGTCAGTGGGAGAACATACAATGACCTGCTATGATGATGCACACTGTACACACCTTGAAGTTACACGAAAACTCGGACTTTGCGGTCAAACGCGCGATCACTTTGCCCAATATGGACTCTGAATCAAGAAGCGCCAAGCCAAGAGGTGTGGGAATCTACATTTCAGAACACGGAGCTGGCGTAACTTCGAACACGCCCTCCTCCTGTAACACCGTGACCGTCACGTTAATTAGTCTAAATCTGGTAGCTTAGTAATACAAACTGTACAGAAAATCTCCAGTCTCATTGATTGCAAAAAAATATGAGAAGGCATGCAAATGATAGTGTGTATTGAGCAGAACATAGTAGTGTGATAAGCAAAGTAAAAGCAAGGTCTGTACCAGACTCCTACCCAGTTGGCAGTGTGTAGAGAGCCACATCCAAATACAATCACACATAGTTTTTCTGAACTAATTCTGACTTCTTGTTGGGCTCTAACACACATAGCTGACTGGCACAACTTGACGTGGCATAAGATTATGGTTTGTTTGTCTCTCTGTAAAATCTAAGTTTTTTTGGGAAGTCATCCACTGGTGTCTGCGTTTTAATAAATATAATATATTAAATAGGTTTAAGCAAAGGTATGCAATGAGGTGCCGCATGTTGAACATGCTGCACCTTGAGGCTACTAGATTAAGAGCATGGTTGGCACAAATTGAAGCAATTTTTCTTCCCCCATGCAAGCTGCTAATTCATTCAGCAACATATTGTATGCCCTTCATGCTAATCAGTTGTCTGTTGCTGGCTTTGTGCAAGGTCTACTGAATAGCAAAGAGCCACATCATCACATTGGGCATGAGTCACTGCTTCACAATGCTGGAAATATCTGTTCATTGTTCTATCATCAAGATAGCCATGAGTCAGTGTCAAAATGGGCAATTGGAACAGTCACAAAGATAATGTGCAGAGAAGTTACCGACTTGAGCCACGAGCTACATTTCAAGGCAAGTGCAGCAATGGTCAAGCAGCTTAAAGGCCAATTTATGGAGATGATGGCAACAAAAATGCGCACTGTAACTCCACTGTTGTGGGGCCTCATCAGCGCTCTCCTCGACAGCAATCAGGACCGCCGACATGCCATGATATATTCTGATGGTATGACAAGTAGCCTTGGATCAGAGGCAGAGATGGATCTTGGCAAGTTTGGTGGTGAGGCAATGGATGGCAAAAGTGGGGGAAACACAAAGATGAAAACAAAAAAACATGTGCATGCAGCAGAAAGGAATGCTGCACTAATTTCCATCATGAGTCTGCAGTTGAAATATGAAAACTGGCCTTGAATACCTCATCCATTGCAGTTGTGGCTGTCAAGTTCACAGTACTGATGCCCATGGCACAAACTTTGGTCTCATTCTTGTCACTGAGTATGTTTAATGGTGTGATGATAATGGTGACTCCACCTGAAGAGATAACTTTCGAGCGGGAGACGTGCTCAGTCTCTCATAGAAGAACTCTTATTAATGGTGTATGTACCTAAGACAAAAGGTGGCTAGAAGACGATAGAACATTGTAATAGCCAGGTGTGGAGATCTACTCACATCTCAGTCTCTTGTAGAAGAACTGAGATGTTCATATGCTACAAAGGCTTCTTTTAAAGGTGAGTAGCTTGGATATGTGAATATTGAAGAAAAGATTGAACATATATTGTAGGACACAAGCCAATGTCACTTGTCACTCGTCTACATCCAAAATGGCATGCACTCATACCTCTCACTCTCCCTGTGTCACTATCTTGGATCTTTCAGTGCTTGATGACTCAGATCTCTTGGTGCTTGACACCACCATCATTGCAGAGCATTGGAATCCAGAATGTCAAAGTCTTGCCAGAGCCTGTAGGTGAGATGGTAAAGACATCTTTTTTCTGGAGCTGAGATAGAGCTGAGTTGAGCTGCCAGGTACATGGAGTGAATCCGAATGAAGTTTCAATGAGCTTCTTGAGATCATCGAAGGTGGGGACTTCATATTGCAAGGCCAACATGACACTACTAGTGCAAAGAATGACACATATTGACACATATCTCAAAAGAATTAATTTTAATACTGACATCTCAACTTCCGACTGCCAGAAACTTAGATTTTATGGAGAGACAAACAAACCATAATCTTATGCCACATCAAGTTGTGCCAGTCGGCTATGTGTGTTGGAGCCCAACAAGAAGTCGGAATTAGTTCAGAAAAACTATGTGTGGTTGTATTTGCACAGTGTGGCTATTAGGATGTGGCTCTCTACACACTGCTGACTGGGTAGGAGACTGGGTCTGTACTATAATACCTGAGGAAGCTGCATAATGTTACAGTGACCCTGGCATGAGCCCTCAGCTACCAACCTGCCCTCTGCTACCGCGCATGGCAACGATAGAACACAGGATACGCACCAAGCTTAGTAAGCTTGTGATGACAGAACAATGGACCATAGGTCCATGACAATAAAGAACTAGGCCTCCATGCCTTGACGATACAATACCCAGACCATAAGTCCATAATGATTGTTAAGACCATGCACAAAGGGTAGGACTGATTCTGAGGGGCTTGGCTTCAGCTTGTGTGCTGCGCCCCTTACCCGAGTATGTGCCCTTAATTTCAGATTGGTGTCCGAGGAAAGTCCAAAGGTATCTGAAGATGTCCGAAGATGTCCGAAGGACATCCGAAGGCGTGGGAAACTTCGGAAGGACTTTCCGGACAGGTGCAAGTAACTTCCGGATGAGTGCGGGAAAGTTCCAGAGGAACTTCCGGAAATTACAATGAGGTTGCGTCCTAATACAGATACGTATAATGGCTACTCAGGACTTGTCCTGAGTAGAAGCAAACAGGGGAATGGCTGCAAGGACGAAGTCCAAAGCAGAATAGGTCCGGAGGACCGCGGGAAAGATCCGGATAGACTTCCGGAAACTTTGGAGGATTGGATGGGCGGAGGAGCGGAGGAGCAGAGGAGCGGAGGATCGGAACTCCGGCCTAGGGAATTCCTCCCTAGGCCTGAGATGGATATTGACTAAGTTGAAGGACTAGAACTGATAAGAGAATTTAGAGTGAAGACTAGTGCAAGGACTAATATGATATTCAGACTGAGGTACTACAAGACATATACAAGAGTTTATATACTAAGTGAAATAACAGAAGGATCAATAAGCAGAGTCCAAGGCTATGTATGAAGCATATGCAAAGGTTAACAAATGCGAGTCGGAAATGAACATAGGTAAACGGATCAGTAATCATACCGGTAATAGATATAGCCGAGACAACGGAAAGAAGGAAATACCGAATAGGCTGTGTTAACATTATATGCACAGGAAATGAATTAAGAAGCTTATCGTATCTCGGATAGGAAACGGATCTATACATCGGATCGGACCGGATCGGATATGGACCGGACGAGATGCGTGGATATAGGATGTGGCATTAGGGCGATGGGACAAGGATGAATGATGCAGGCTAGCTGCGAAGGATAAGGGATCTGGATGTGGACATGCGGATATGGATGTACAGAGGTGCAGGGATCCGGATGGGTACTGGAGACATGGATAGGACATCCGAAGGTCCGGATGAGGCGTGGGAATCTTATCGGATGTAGGTCCGGAATACAGGATATGACAATGATGAAGACAGGCCTTTAGGCCTATGATGACAGATGTATGATAGAAGATAACACCTGAGACATGGCTGAATAAGAGGATGTGACAGATCCTATTCAAATTGAACAACAAATTTTTAATACACAAAAGGACATAGGTTGCATCAAGAGTCGTGATCAAAGTCTGATAATGTTCACAATTAGATTACAACTCACATTCATAATCAAATGGGGAATATGCATGAACTAAAATGCTCAATTTGTCAGCATCAGTTTGTTTTATTGTCAGATTTATAATGAAATCATGAAAATAATGGGTATATGTGCCCAATACATATTCATATATAAATAATAGATATGTCGCATTATCAGATAAGTAATAAATTTAAACTCTGTTTGGAATCAGGTGAGAGGACAGAGTGCAACTATGTTGGGTGGGCAGAGATAGGAGAAATTATGAATATGTACAAGGATATGCCTAGGAGTTGGATCCAGGCAACGATCCTAAAAATGTGGGCAAGTCATATGAGTGATCCGCTGAGCAGGGTGATCAGGCCTGGGGTTGGTACAGTACTGTGATCATTTTGGACTTTAGGGGGATGATATGGAGAAGATGCTAAGACTTACCTTCTGTAAGTGATGGTGTTTGGGCAACCTTGAGCGGATGCACTTTGATGACATAAGTCATCAGTCAGATTCCTGGATGCGATTGGAGGCTGTCAAGTGGGCGCAAATGCAAATGAAAGCCTAGATTTCTATACCAAATGTGAGTGCCGGAGTTTGAGGTCATGATGTCACTTGTAACAATAACATATACAACAAGACTTCGAATACTACTGAGACTACGAAGGAAGGCTACATTAATTAATTTGTAATTGTAAAGTACTAATGTAATACATAAACAATAATGCCTTGATGACGACTACAAAGACTATGAAGGAAGACTTATAATTATAAAATAAAGTACTATAATAGACAAAAGGAAGATAGTAAAGTAAGGTTTCGGTTCTAAGTAGTGAGACTCAATTAAACCTCTGACAGAAACATCTGGCAGCCACTCCACATCAGCCTGCTCAACCACTCAGCCACTTCGGGTATTTCTGGCAGAGTTTAAACCTGCCATTCACTACTTAAGGGTCGAAATCTTGTTCAGAACTCCTTTTCATTCTGTCATGTTAACAATAGCAATAGCGATGACTATGGTCTTAATTTCATTGTATTTTGTAGTAGTGCCTTAATATTAGAATCATAGTCCTGACTTGATGCCTTGCGCACCACCAAATGTGTAAGTACAAGGATTTTGAATTGATATTCTGTGCTAATTTGTACATGGACTATTTTAATCTTAACATTGGAAAATTCAGTCGGCAAAGTGTCCGGGCATTGTGGCTGAATGTTACAATTAGGAATTATAAATTTTGGAAGGTATGTCAACTTACTTTGATTGTACATAGCGCTTGACGCTGATAATTTCATGGTTGGTGCAGCTCCCAGGAATAAGAAGCTGCATCTAACTCTCTTGGAGACGAAATTGTGGACTCTGTTGAAAATGCATTCCACTACTGCAGGTGAGATGAGGTTGTTCTGAGATTACTCTGCCCGTTTCTTAGTGAGCATGATATTGTCAATATCCACATCAACCAGTGCAGCTCAGAGCGTGATGTACATGTGCTCGCGTAAACGGTCGGTTTTCGCATGCTTCTTGCAGTGGCGATTGATGTACTTATTTATGCCTTTGTGCAGGCCACAAACGAGTTTTTTCTTCTTTGGCGACTGGTACCAAGACCATGCAGCATCACCCCAGATATTTGTCACTGAAACTATGCTCAGAAGTTCAACTTCCTGTGAAGACGTAAGTTCCGGTGTTGAAATAGCAATGAGGTCTTACTAACTTCGTCATTTTCCATAGCAGTGTCCACGCAGCCATACGTGCTACTACCTGCGGTGATGGGCAGGTAGAGATCCATGGCAGATCCCATCAACACCTGAAAATGTTCAGTGGGCAGGAATTATGGGTAATTGATTCATTCATGTTGTGGCTTTCACATTGCTGAAGTTCATGTTCAAAGGATTCATTTGATACCTTGATACTCCATTCTATCTCTTGTACTTCATATGCCTTCAAGGATTCCCTGAGGGAATGTGGTGGTGGCCTACGATACGGATTGCACCATGGCCTGAAAGTGCTGAATCTGTTACAAACTCAGGTGGTTCAATTGACAGTAGTTGCAAAAGAGCAATGTCTGGTATGTCGAAGTCGTTGATGTTGCCTCTACAGAAGAGCAGAGGTTGCTAAGTCGAATGGTGGTTGACTATTATCGTGAGTTACAGGCAGAAGGGGTCTCAAGTCCTTCTGAAGGTACAGATCATAGAAGAGTCTGGTAAACCAAGTATGAATTGGAATACTAGTTCTAGGATCTGGTCCGAGTAAGACTAAAGTAAGGAACATCTACTTTAGTCTTCTGACTTATATAAGTCTACTCTATCGTATCTAGGCTCAGCTTGAAGCTGGGTTCTAATCTGCCTATCTATCGAGTCAGAGATAACCTACACAAGGTCGGACTTCTATCTGCTGCAGCCCTTCTGCAGTTCCTTCTATCAGTACACAAGGCAACCATGAGGCTTGCCTTCTATCTTGATGACCATTAATAGACCATCTAGGTCTATGTCGTCATATGGTATCATGTCGTCATTGGTTCTCTGAGGTTCGCCGATGTTCTAGTCATTTATCTGTAAGTGTTCCAGAACGCTTACCTAAGCCTGGCATCTTCCAGCTTATCTTCTATTTGTCATAAGGCCTAGATCGGCCTATCTTCGTCATCATGGACCCAAGGTCCAGTTCTTCATTGTCATGGGCCTTTGGCCCGTCGTTCTATCGTCACTAGCCTTCCGGGCTAGGTGCGTATCTTCTACTTCGAGCCTTCCGGGCTCAGTACAGTTCCTGTGTTCTATCATTGCCGTGTGGTGGCAGAGGGCAGGTCGGTAGCTGGGGGCTCACGCCAGGTCATGTGACAGTCACTGTAACAGAATCTGTAGGTAGGTAAGTTGAATGCCATGAGAGGTATCATTAAGCTTCTGACTTCATCGTTCTTATTGATTTCATGGGCAACTTAAAGACAATTAGCAACAGTGCTATCATTGTAATTGTACTTCCTCGATTGAAACTATATTCAAGTGTCCATGGTAACAATGTCATTAAGGCCTGTTATGGTGATTAATTTGACTGCTGGCGAGCATAAAGACGAGACTCTGTTCTCTCAAGTCTTCCATTATCGATCATGGATGTAGGTGGTCAAACTTTAGTCAGGTTCTTGTTGACACCATGCTAGTTTTCTAGCAAATACACTCTCACTCGCCACACTAAAGCAGTCAATGTATTGGCTGTGAGCATGCATGGAGCATTGCTTCTAACCAGAGGTAACCAGGCAATTTCTCATTTGAATTGTGCTGATAGTGGGTATAGGCAATGATAATCGAACAGTTGTATGGAGTCTTGCATCGGGTGAAATGATTCAAGAAATCTTTGCACTGGCTTCAGGTTTTATTAGTGCCATCACTTGGATGGATGTTGACGACCAAGGAGAAACAACCTTCGCATTCGGGGCTTTGGATGGTAATATCCAAGTGTATGAACAGATCAATAATGTACATACAACTTTGGGTAGCTGTGTGTACCCTGCTAACAATTATTAATTGTCGACCATAAGGGACTATTTCAATTCCAGAGCATCATGCCTGGTCATGCAGGTGCAGTGGAGTTGCTTGCCTGGGATCCTGTTCATCATCAGCTGGCAAGTGCCGGTGATGGTCACCCGCATGTATGGAATTTCACTTCAGACAGTAAGTGGGCTGGCAACTTGTCAATTATATCATGACGTAGGGTTTGTTTACAATTTTTGCCAGGAACCCTCAATACCATTACCTTGCAGCTCGACAAACAGCCGTACATCACACGCATGGTGTCATATCCCATAATATCCACGCTTCTCTTCTGGACTCCGGACCTTAGATCCGATCCGGTCCGATGCATAGATCTGCTTCCATTCCGATATAGATAAGCTTCCTATTTCATTTCCTGTTCATTTAACATTAAACACAGCCTATTCGGTATTTCCTTATTTCCGTTGTTTCGGCTATATCTATTACTGGTATGATTACTGATCCATCTACCTATGTTCATTTCCAACTCGTGATTATTAACCTTTGCATATGCTTTCTACATAGCCTCAGATACTGCTTACTGATCTTTCGTTATGCCTACTAGTATATAAACTCATGTAAATGTCCTGTAGTACCTCAGTTCGAATATCATCTTAGTTTGTCCTCTTTCTGTCCTCCGGACTTGAGTACTTCTTACTCTTGTCATCCTCTGAGACTTCAGATAGATTCCGATAGTCTACATCTCCGGCTCTACCTTCGGGTAGTCTATACTCTGTTAGTTTCTAGTTTGGATACGTCCGGATTAGCCTTATACACATTTCCGATATCTGGAAGACATCCGGATATACTACGATACTTGTCCGGACCTTCGGACGCATTGTTGTTAGTACTTTAAAATAAGGGACAGTACTTGGGAAAGGGGCACAGCGCATGAGCTGAGGCCGAAGTCCTTCGGATCCAATCCTACGAGAGTACAACCTTAACACATAGTACACTTTTATGATAATGGGGCCTCATTGCTAGTATCATTCCTGGAAAGCAGTGAAATGTTAGTTTACCATCTCATTCTTGATCTCGCCCTGACCCCCCTTTTTGTAGATTCTGCTATTCTATTGAACCCTGGGATTTAAAGTGGTGCAAGAAAGTGCAAGGAAGAATGTAAGTGGAGTATCATTCCGCACACATGACTGTTGACCTCTAACCTGTAGTGGCAATACTGCACTTGAGGGCAATTTTCTGCTTGTGAGCAATCTCAAAGACAGGGTGGACAAATACATGGTTCCTACCCTCAGTGCATCCAGTCTTATAGTCATGTCATCATTCACAATGTTCCTTTGCAGATCTCAGTTGCATAACAGGCAGGGCTAATCTTCATTGGGGGTGATGACAGTTTCGCTCGTATATTCAATTATAGTACAGGGGCATTTCGAGGGCAGTTAGAACACAGCAATCTGAGCGATCAGATTATTCCTGTGACCATGAGTCATTCTAACTTCGTATATATTTAATATACTAACAATAAGAATTAGTTGCACGAGGGGTGTGCTGGTTGCACCATTGTTACTGGTAGCTGCTTCAATGGGCACAGTAGTGTTAAGGTTTGGGAGGAGGGTGAATTGGTTCATGGCTTGAATATATTTTGTGGCGACATCTAATTAGCATCAGGCATGTGTGGAAGACAACTTGGCACCTTCCTTGCCTTCTGTAGTGTCTTCCCCCACCATGCAACTTTTGCGATTTGTGATTATCTGTGTGGTTGTAAATATTGCCATGCATGCTTTTTATTCAGGCATTTTGTCAGAACTTTCCCTGATATTTCATGACATTGTAGTTAGTGCAATTGGGACATCTTAGAGTTATGTATTGTCATATAATCACAACTATGAGCAAGGTGACAAATTCAGTATGTGCATATTGTCCACAATATATATCTTTATCCTGCTGAACTTGCTCAGCCAGCAAATCATCATGCACCAAAGTCCTTTGAAGTAAGTCAGTATTTATTATCAGTGGTGAATTATGTCAAAACTTATGCAGTTCATCGGTTTTAGCACTAATTCAGATGATCCCTAATTCATCAATATACCATGGCACATTCGACTTCTGCACACCAGGACGATTTCCAGCTCCAGGGTCTTGAATGATTGCCTTGACCTTTGCAGCAGCACAGAATGTTTCTAACATTGTCTTCTCTAATTCCCCTGTATAACATTATTCATCAGTCTTCTATTTCGATTCAATATACTCACCAATTTTATAGTTCATGTTGGTCTTCTGCAGGCCTCCAATTACTCTCTCAAAGGGAAACATCCACCAGCCATGCATGGGACCATATCTCAGGAGGGACTCATGAAGGTGGAGACAGGTGTGGTGGTTAGGTCAGAAAGAATGGCCTGGAACGGCATCTTGAATGCACTCTAGGTAGGCCTTCATATATTTCACGTATTGCTGAGCATGGTGCATTGATGTTACATGTGACATTCCCCAGCGTATTGCCATCGACAGCAGCATAGTGCTGTGAGCTAACTTTTGCTTCTGGTCTCCATGACCAGCTTTTGTATACTCTGTCCCCCAGAGTTTTACCAGCATCACCAGTAAGTCAAACTCAATGGCTGACCACCATTGCTCTGCCTTGAGCTTACCGTGCTCTGCATCACCCAGGTTCTTTGGCGGTCTGCGGTGCCATGAAGGATGCTGGATGCCCCTCAGTTCTGCCTGAATACTGTTTATCTCCTTGTCTGTCAGGAGTTCAGCAGATACACTGTTTTGGTCATTTTTTGCTTCTGCTTCAGTTGCACACTCCTTGACCAATTCTTCTGTGATGAAAGCATCGTCATCTATTTCCATCTGAGCTTCCTTATTCAGTAGGAAACTATTGGTGTGTTTGGTCTATTCATTGATTTGTCAATGGTAATTCCAAGAGTTTAGAAATGCACAATGCACCATAAGTGCTTCAATTATCTTCTTCTTCATGGTACAACCCTCTGTCCCCAATGTCACCCCTGCCTCTTGGATCAGAACTTCCAGAACAGGCATCCACAAGTGGGTCATTGTAGAGATGGTAGGGTTTGACTGAAAAATGATTCTGCCCCTGTCTATTTCCTTTACATCCACAGGTTGTTTTTCTGGTTTCTTGATCGCCTGTTTATCTATGACGATCAAGTCTCTGGAATGGTGCTGCACCAGTCCAAGGAAGAGGTTGTGCATGCCATAAATGACCATGAACCACACTAGATCCCAATATGGCAGTCGCAGAAGTTCCAACCACCTTACTCCATGTTTCTTGAAGACTATATCATGTTCTGACTTCATTCATCAGGCATTCAACTTGAGTATGACAAAGATTTGGCTAGCTTTATCTAATATACAATATTAAAAATATCTATCAGAATTGCAGATCATATGACAAAGGAATAGATAGGTAGACTACACTGGTAGGATCTCCCAAAGCTATATTATTGACAGGCCTATGGTACCACATTGTAATCTACTAACATAGTGGAGTATTATTGCCATACATATATATTACTGCATAGGTAGCTTCCAATGATAGATGTTACAATCACTGACATAGTGCCAGGGGATGGTATTGAGTTATCATGCCCTATCAAAATGCTATTCTTCAACTGAGTATGTCTGGCTTTAGATGGGCAGCTTCTGATGGCAGAAGCTACAATCACTGACAGTGTGTCAGGAAATGATATTGAGTTATTACTCCCTATCAAGATGGTGATGTTCTATCAAACATGTCTAGTGTCATAAGGGCAGATTCTGATGGTGGAAGCTACAATCATTGACACTTTTCCAGGGAATGATATTCAGTTGTCACACCCCATCAAGATGCTATTTTTCAACCAAGCATATCTAGTCTTAGATAGATAGCTTTTGATGGCAGGAGTCACAATTACTGGCAGTGTGCTAGGAGATGATATTGAGTTATTACACCCTATCAAGATGGTGATGTTCTATCAAGCATGTCTACTATTATAGAGGGAGATTCTGAAGGCAGGAGCCACAATTAGTGACAGTGTGCCAGGGGATGATGTTGGGTTATCATGCACCTTCAAGCTGCTGTTGTTCAACTGGGCACATCTACTATTACATGGGCAGCTTCCTATGGTGTAAGTTACCTTCAACAACATTAAACGGAGCTCTGGCACTGAGTTATCAAGTCCTATCAAGATGCTGGTCTTCAACCAAGCATGCCTGCTATTACATGGACAGCTTCCGATGGTGCAAGCTACCATCAGTGACACTGGATCGACGTCTGACATTGTATTTTGATCACACTTAAATAGCTTCATATAGATGGATTCCCAAATTAATTGCATTAGGATACATAGGCCCTACAGACAGTACTATTACTATTACTAAGATAAAGAATCAATCGGAAGTAGCAGCTCGTTCTTGCAAGGCAGCGCATCTTGCCCAAATCTTTGACAACGCACTATTTTTGCTGATAGTGCGCTGTGAACAAGAGTTAGGAAATACACGACTATGAAAGGCATTAAACTGAGAGCTTAAAAGTTAATCAAGTGCATTATGAACTGCATCCACCACATCAACAGGTCAGTCACTTCCTCATCTTCATCAGGATTGTCCAACAAATCAAGGATGCTATGGTAAAAATTTTCCGAGTCTGTGACCGTGTCGGTGCATGAAAATACTGATGATGAACTCAACGCAAACTGGACTTGAGGAAACAATCAGCAGGAGCAGGCATGTATAATTAAATTTGCACACCTGCGTAGCAATATAAGCTAGAGAACCTTTGGTAACAGATTTCATACCATGAAGGTAAGCATTACCGGATTGTGTAGCCTTTGGCTCTTTATTGACTGAGCTTGGAGACGTGAAGACGTGTTTGAAACCCTATGAAGTGAAAGTTTTTGGAATGAGAACTTTATTGCCACTGAAATGAGCTCACAAAAATGAGAATTTCACTCCTCAACAAATCCTTCCATGGATTTTTGACATCATATTCAGACCTAGCATATAAAAAAATCGGCCACTGGTCACCATGAACAGCGATTTCGCTGCTCTTGAGATGCTGCTTAGTTCTGGGTAGTGTGATGGCAGTTGATTAATTTGATAGTTGAAAAACTTACTCCGCATTTGACCAGTCAAGACCTGCAGGGCAGAGTAAAGCACCAGTGACTTTGTGGTTAAACCCACAATCAGATTTGATATTGCAGGAGAGGGGTGGTATGACTGCTTGTCCTCTGGGGACAAGCCATTCGAGGACAGTGGATTTAAGGGTTTTTGTGTCGTCGCCTTGCACACCAGAGGCTCCCTTACCAAGCTGCAAACAGTAAGTATGACGAACTTCGAAAAAAAAACTTGCCAATTCTCCCATGTGAATAATATCCTCCTCTCCGCTATTCGTCAAACAATCTATCAGACCAGGATACAAATTTATTAGTTCCATGAACACCCTGTGTTCCTGCCGAACACTGCCATTGAAAGTTGTCATAAGTCATGGCGACATGCAAGTGTCACAGTACTCACTCCGCTGGATAATCTTCTATGGGGGAGTCTTGCAGTTCTTCTAGTCGGAGTATACTGGCAGTCAAAAGAGAAGGATAGTTACATAGGGCAAACACTGTCTGACCAAAGTGTCAACCATGAAGAACAAGAGGATTCAATGATATTCTGATGATGAGGACCAGTAAGGTTAACTGTTTCACTGTTTGCAAGAACACTTACGCCTTTTGTGCAGGCCCAGATGAAGGGCTGAACCATTACACTTGTGTGAAGCATTGCCAGGAGAGGGATTGTTCTTGTCACGACTCATAATAAGTTGAACTGGGAATGTAGTACCAATAGTAAATACAGCTCTTTATACCTCCGAACGTCCAATTACATGTGGCAAAGAAAGCCTCACCATCTGACTGCCATAGGTATTGTACCTGAAAAAGAGCCTGGCCATCGAGGCACCACAGATATTGTAACTAAAAAAACACCTTGCCATCTTAGCACCATGAATATTAAATGGCACATTACCTCACCAGGCAACATTGTCATCTTTGCACCCAATATTTAATTCCACAGCACTGTCACAGTAGTCATCACACCATTTGAACCTCACATGCCTGAGTCGCACTCTTGAAAGCATTTTCAACCAAGTGTCCACGTTGGAAACAATGTCACAATAAAGTAAGTTAGTTTAGTATGAGCA
This sequence comes from Suillus hirtellus, assembly GCA_016695485.1. NCBI lineage: Eukaryota > Fungi > Basidiomycota > Agaricomycetes > Boletales > Suillaceae > Suillus > Suillus hirtellus. Next base: position 51,109 of record MU172355.1, read on the forward strand.
GGCAGCAGCAGACTCATATAATTACCTTAAGGTTCCAACTATCCTCTCATGTAGAGGAGCTATGCAGTGATGATTGCAAGTGAGTAATCAAGCATTGCCAAGAACAAGGAAACAGATTTACCATGTAGGCAGATCAAGCTATTGGTCCATTCAGGAACGCAGACAATATGTGAGATTCAACACCTCAGGAGATGGGAAATATGACGGGTTTGAAACTAAATCACATAGACGCCGACAAGGAGTCCAAAAGCAAGTTAGAAGATGAGCTGCGTAACATCAAGGAACAGCTGAGGAGCACAGAAGATAATATTGCCTACCTTTCAGAATGGATGAAGACATACAGGTACAGGTGGATCAAAGATTACCACCACGCCGAGAACCTCGAACTTCACATGCCATATGGAACTTATGTACCCGACCTTGATCAGATTCCAGAGGGTGCCGCTTCGCCCAAATTGTTTCTGGAGTGATCATTGGATGATGTAGGGGAGAGCATAGCTGTGATTTGTGAGTCTGGGCATATCATTTGCAAGAGAAGCAAAGGCACCTGTGAGAAGACAATGTCTGGTGGAGGTTCCAGGATTACCTATCAAGATGGTGGCCACTTAGAGTATATCGCTGTGGCCCACGACCGCACGGTCGTGTCTGTTATCAAGTCTGAATTAAAATTGTGTTGACGATTCAAGTTATAAGCTTACCATCATGATGTTGAATGGATGGTGGCCCAGTGGGCTGGCTCATTTAACAATTTTGACACATTGAGCGAGTTTACTGTTGCAAAAATGACGGTGACATTGGGCAGTCATGCAACTTACTGATATAACTCACTACACGAACATACACTATGCTACAATGACATTTTACATAAGGGAATCATTGAAAGTAAAGTAAGAAAATATAAAGTGTAGTGCGGCTAGAGGCAAAGGAAAGGGCTAATAGTGTTAACACAAAAATAACGTACAAAGTCAGAAAGAGTAAGTGGAAGGTAAAGAAGATGCTGATATAGTGAATGACTGTATATTGAAACTCAGCCAGCGTTCAGCAGACCTCCATGGAGACCCCTGTCACAATAACCAGGACCACCTGGAACATAGGGTGTCGAAACCAAATCTGTAAATTTATATTATAAAGGATTAAAGCATGTATAGCCTGTGGCTTGGATGCTATAGTGTCCATCATAATCATTCTATGTTATTGCACATTTTTACATTGCAGCTGACTGGAGGGAGTGTACCATGGGTAATTTCTTCTTGGGATATAACAATATATGTTTCTATAGTACTGTACATAGCCTATTGTGACAAGTTTTTAACAGGTTCAATCAAACATATCTGATTGAACTGAAGTGTTATGGTAACCATAGGGGTGATCATAATCTTAACTACACCGTCCTTGTTGTAACAAGACACTATAGTTTGGATAAGCCTGCGATGCTCCCCGTTCAGAATAAGTACATGTTGGTTTTTCTTATGCGGAGAAGCTGGGCTCAGGTCACTCATGAGGATATGGTAGTGTTTGATTGCAGCGCCTGCACCATTGGATGTGCAGAATGCTGCAATGCAACCACTGGGCGCGGGCCCATTCTCACTGCAGAAAGGGTTGGGAGAAGTGGTGAATACAAATCGCTTGCTCAACCTGCCTCCCATAAAGCTTGGTGATACCTTCAATACCACGTGATATTTAAAGAGCTTCAAAAAAAACTCCTTAGTCATCAACCAAGATAGCGGACCTATAATAAACTGAGTACACTTTGTGATGCCATGAGTGAGGGCTTACCGCAATCTGATAGTTTCTCCGCATCAGCGTCAATGCTCTGCTGTTTATCAACAGTCCAAGGATCGGGGGTTGATGAGATAGGATTGATGGTACTTGATGAAGGGTCATGCAACCTATCAACCTCCCTGGGGCTCGCAGACCAGGGAGCCCACACATTAGATGATGAGGGACTGTCATCTGTTATGGATGTGGGGGAGTTAGAGGGAGCTATTTCGACAGGGGGTGTGATGCTTCAGGCTGGTGGCACTTTGGTCACCCCATTTCAGGTACCTCTTAGGTTATATTATACCTATAAGGGTTTTCACCTAGGGGGTGCTTTTCGGATGGTCTGGCCGATGTTTGTTGGTCTTTCCCCAAGTGCATAGGATCCAAAATAAAATATGTTGGGTATGGTCCAGGGATCAATATAATTTTTGTGGGGGAAAGACCACCAGCCAACATTGGACCATACATACATGGTATTTTCCCATGGTGGAGGGGTGTCAGGGGTCCTCTTACCACCCAATTTTCTGCGCCAAAAAATGAAAATTTTGTGGCATTCATGGCCCCTAATATGCAAGCCAATGGGTCATATAATGTCTGTAATGACTATTAGATGTCTATAAACTTTGAAATAAGATCAGAAAACACAAAATGATTTCATTCACTGCCCCCCCCCCC
>MU172355.1:70823-97947 GCA_016695485.1 Suillus hirtellus
CATCGGCCAGACCATCCGAAAAGCACCCCCTAGGTGAAAACCCTTATAGGTATAATATAACCTAAGAGGTACCTGAAATGGGGTGACCAAAGTGCTGGTGGTGCCAAGAAAGATCTTTTCCACATGTCGCAGAATGCAATCATCTCTGGGCCTTCAAGCACCATGCCGTTTAACCTCATTCCATACCTAAACAATCGTCAGCCTTCAAAGCACCACAATGTGCAGTGCTGCTCACCTGGTAACGACATTGCGGAGTTTGACATTGGTGTGCTGCTGTCCATGCACAGCAACTGTGCAAGTCTGGGGGGTAAGACTGTAAAGTGTGGCTCAGTAGCCCTTCCAGTCACCCCCAATTACAAAAACTTCCTGGCCAATATTCTTCTTGAAAGAATCCAAACTGGCATTATGTAGTTTGATGGTGAATCTGATTTTAACATTGATCTGCAACAAGTCAGAGATGTTTGAATCAAGCTGAATGTTACTTACCAGCAAACGGTCACCATTGCATAGCAAGGTTAAGTTAGCATTCGGAAAATCTACACTCTGCATGACCCCTGTTGCACCGTACTCAGGCCCACAGGCGACAGTCACAGTGTCGCCAGGTCTAACATCATAACCTCTTTCTCGAGTGTATTGGATTGTCTGGGCGAGGTCTGTTCCCTGAACCAATGATGTAGGAACTAAGATACTCGAAAGTTCAGACTCTGTGTCGTCAGGGGTAATGATATCTCGGAACCAGAGTTTACTTTCTCCCTTGGAGATCCAGTCAACAATGCTGCATTTCCCAATGTGCTCCCCATCCAGGACTTGTATGAAATCCCCAATTTTGATAGAGTCAGATTCGGGGGGAGGCGCCAGATGTTGCTGCACCGGCAGCTGTGAGTTAATTGTGTGCCTCAAAGGACACTGATCCAAGTAATACTTTGAGACTTCCACCTGTGCAAAGTGTTAGTCCTGCAATGATTTTAATGATGCCATAGATTTACCACTTCTTTAGAGACCTCTTGACACACATGAAACATTTCACCACACATTTTGAGGACATATCCTTCTAAGCCTAAGTATGAACCAGCTATGACTCTAACGGTGTCGCTGACCCAAAAGACATGTTCTATGTCCTGGAGACGAAGTTCTATTTCATCTGGATGCCCATTGAAAGCAATTTCCAAGCCCACAGAGCCACAAGCATGGTCAGTCGAAATGACCCTACCAAGCTCTCCATGAAGAGCTCCATTGGTAACCCTGGCCCAGTCACCCGCACGTAAAAATTGCATCGAAAACTCAATAATAGTTTTCTTCAAAAAGGCTGTGTCCCATCCTGATTCCAGATGTAGTTGGATGGCATCAGTGTGAGGGGAGGCCAGAAGTTCCAGATGATCGCGGCGAAATTTTTTTCAGTAAGAGCCCCTTGTAGTAGCTTTCACCTTTGTATGTCCATCCTACTACTTCATCATTGAGAATAATGTCAGACACTGAGTTGTTCTTCAGAAGACGAGATCATTCGACAAGTGCTCGACACCCTTGAGGCATTGGATAAGGAAAATCACATGGAGGATATAAGACTTCAACAAAATCCTTTCCAGACTTGAAGATTCTGCCAATGTAGCCCTTGTGTTTGCTGTGCTTAATCTTCACCCACGCTGGGTTAGGAAGCACGACTTGCGAGCGCTCGACAGCTTCATGTTCTTCTTCTGTGATGCGAAGATACTGTTTGACAGCATGATAAAGTGAGGAAGGCAGTGTGTCTGCGATGGATTTGGGGCTGTCTGCCACAACGTAAAGCTGGCCTGCAAGCCAAGCTGACACAGTAATGGGAAATTGTTTCCTCTGAAGGTGTTCAGTGATGTATTCAGTAACAGCTCCTGCAATGCATTGAGTGATTTACTGGAGCCTGGAGACTTTTTGATGAACTGGCTGGATTCTTTTCAATATGAGTGGCCATTTCGTCAAAGGTTACAGCCAGCCTCTGTTTCGCCGACGGTCCTGGTAAGCATGTAACCTTCGGCGACTGCATGGACATTCCATCCCCATACCCCTCCTCCTCCTCCTCCTCCTCTTCATCCCCAACCTCAGCCTCATGTGAGATACACATTCTTACAGCCTATATTCATTTAGCTATGAAGTTAAAAAATACAAAACCCACTTACATCGGATGGCTTGTGCAATTTTCTAACACATGAACTTGGCAAGCAGGCGTGCTTCCTTGATGCAGACATGCGCATGGAAGATTTTTCCAGAGGATCTGGTATGTATGTTTTCCATAGTACTGAGAGGTTCCTTAGGGATTCGTCGTTGTCTGCATCACCGGAGAATAACAGACATCGGGGCTCCACCCAGTCATCTGCAGAGTATCGATCACCAAGATACGCTACAAGTGTGTTGTCCATCTCAGATAAAGACATGGACATAGTGAGGAATTGCTGCAGAATTGTCCATGCACCATTATCATGTAGTGCTGATGGTATTGCTTGGTTTCCTGTATCGCGCTCGTCAATGACAACATTGACAATATTCAATTATGCCTCACCTTTGTGACACTTTGGTGTTGGTTCACCACCACTGGATCCTGCACGTTTGGACATGATTCTGCATCATATGATAAATCATTTAGAGTGACGACAAACTCAAGCTTTCACGTACTATGATAAAATAAGTCTACATGCTATCTATTGTATAGTAAGTGATCAAGGTAGTTGGAGGAGAAAGAAGACCTGCTAATGCGCAAGATCAGTATTTATAGTGAATCACTACTTTGGATTAGCTAATACGTACAATGGCAATTTGTTGTAGAACCCCCAACACAGCAGCATTGTCCTGGATGTGAATTTGTGGACTGACGGCGCAATAATTATTGTATAAGCAAATATTTTTCTGCTGATATCATTAAGTCCTGCCCAAGGAAAAGTACACAGCAATTCAAGGTGCACCATGGTAAAAACATGTAGATAGTGAAGTCCATTCTCCAAGACTCTCTGAGACTGAAGAGTCAGCGCACGCATCTGAATTACTACTCTACTGACTCACATTACTACATCATCACTAAATATAAAGTAACAGTACTCTCCATAATCACATGGCTAGTAAGTATAAACATATAGTGCAACTTTGCCTTACAGAAGGGTCAAACAGGACAAACATGTGAGGACACGGTTGAAATACTGAATGACTACATGTTCAAACCCAGCCGGCAATGCCCATATTGTATTGTGATGGTATTGTATCACTGTGGCTGTTTTGCGTGTTGCCAGCTGGGTTTTAATCCTATAGTCAATCACTATATAAGTCCTGGGGTCTCTCACTCTTCATTTTTTGTTTTCCCAAACACTGAATCATATATGCGCGAAGTACTATACCATAATGTAGCCTTGTAAAAGACAGCATTGATAATAAAGTCATGTTGGCATTTGGTATAGTGTCGGGTGTGGCGCGCTCCCGACTTCAACTTCAATGAAATCACGGTTGTTTGGTTGTGTTCACCATGTAGGTTACTCAGGTTACCATTACAAACGGATTCATGAGCATCTATTTCCAGTTCAGATTGTGTAAAATTATGAAATGGAACCATGTGCCTTGCACTAATAGGATTATGCAAAGCATGCCAGGCCAGGTTGTCGGTGAGATAACTTGCACTGCATGTACAAGTCAATGTCTGACAATGATTAATTGCTACAGGCTCAACTAACAATAAGGTTGATTCTACTACGAATCATGCAACTATCAACAATCCATCCCGACACTTCCTCAGATAGCATATGGGGATCTACACGTCTCTAAAAATATCTCACAGGATAATATGCCGAAGGTACATAGGCCTTCCCAATGAATTTCTTGATATTCACTAATTGAAAAGGTAAGTACATATGTCCTTATTATGGAAATAAAATCACTTACGCATGTACCCGCAACTGCTGGTCGCGCACTCAGCAACATACTCCCCTTCTGTTAAGACCATGCACAAAGGGTAGGACTGATTCTGAGGGGCTTGGCTTCAGCTCGTGCGCTGCGCCCCTTACCCGAGTATGTGCCCTTAATTTCAGATGGGTGTCCGAGGAAAGTCTGAAGGCATCCGAAGATGTCCGAAGGACATCCGAAGGCGTGGGAAACTTCGGAAGGACTTTCCGGATGGGTGCAAGTAACCTCCGGATGAGTGCGGGAAAGTTCCAGAGGAACTTCCAGAAATTACAATGAGGTTGCATCCTAATACAGATACGTATAATGGCTACTTGGGACTTGTCCCAAGTAGAAGCAAACAGAGGGAAGGCTGCAAGGACAAAGTCCAAAGCAGAATAGGTCCGGAGGACCGCGGGAAAGATCCAGATAGACTTCCAGAAACTTCAGGGGATCGGATGTGTGGATAGTGGAGGAGCGGAGGAGCGGAGGAGCGGAGGAGCGGAGCTCTGGCCTAGGGAATTCCTCCCTAGGCCTGAGAGAGATACTGACTAAGTTGGAAGGCTAGATTTGATATGAAGACTTAGAGTGAGATCTAGTGCGAGGACTAATATGATATTCAGACTGAGGTACTACAAGACATATACAAGAGTTTATATACTAAGTGAAATAACAGAAGGATCAATAAGCAGAGTCCAAGGCTATGTATGAAGCATATGCAAAGGTTAACAAATGCGAGTCGGAAATGAACATAGGTAAATGGATCAGTAATCATACTGGTAATAGATATAGCCGAAACCACAGAATAGAGAAAATACTGAATAGGCTGTGTTAACATTATATACACAGGAAATGAATTAAGAAGCTTATCGTATCTTGGATAGGAAACGGATCTATACATCGGATCGGACTGGATCGGATATGGACCGGACGAGATGCGTGGATATATAGGATGTGGCATTAGGGCAATGGGACAAGGATGAATGATGCAGGCTAGCTGCAAAGGATAAGGGATCTGGACATGGACATGCGGATATGGATGTGCAGGGGTGCAGGGATCCAGATGGGTACTAGAGACATGGATAGGACATCTGAAGGTCCGGATGAGGCGTGGGAATATTATCGGATGTAGGTCCGGAATACAGGATATGACACCTTCACAGATCCCTGTATGGCGCGGAAATATGGATGTCTCGACATATTTGTCAGACGTTGTGCAAAGACAGCATGGGTAGCAAACGCATGTGCCTCACGATAAGCCTGAAATTGGCGAGGGTGGATTTTATATCTGTATTGGTCAGTTGGCCTGTAGCATGCATACTACATGTGAGTAAAGAATATCTTTTTATAAATCAAGTGATTCACCATTGAAACATTGTTAGTTCTCTTGTTTGGCTGTGGTAATGAAGTATCCCATGGCGGCAAGTTATGATGCTTACTAGCATCTCCACAACCTTGGGATCAGCTTTAAAATCAAATTCCATGGATAGCGTTGAGCATCCAGAACATGGAGAAGATGGTGCAGACATTTCAGGATTCAGATAGAATATGACTACATTCGTATTTTCAGCGTTATATAGATAGCTACATGGTGCTACTGCTACATGCTTCCATTCCCAATATTCCATCATTCGGCTGCTATTCCGCCATCACGAAATCTTGCCATACCACCATCACCAAATCTTGCCATTCTGCCATCACCAAATCTCACCATTCCCCGCTCTTCAGCCGCCATCCCACCATTCGCCTATTAATATCTCCATTGAGACTCTGCATTGGCCATGCTTTCCATGTCGACATCCATTTACACATGTGTCTGCAAACGCACTTTCACGGGGCAGAACTACTTCAGTCAGCACCAGCGCTCATGCACTCATACCAAGAAGCGTCTGTCATCAGCTATATCTTCTTTTAAGGAGTTTGCAAGCTGCAGGAAAAAATTGTGCACTTACTCTGCTGAGGATGGTCCTGTGGGAGTTATCGACTCGGCTATTCCATTGTCAAATTTGCCCGCCCTCCACCTGCCTTCAGGGGAGGTGTCTCAACAGCCCAGGGTTGCTAGTGCTCCTCCACCCAACTCCCCATCAGCCCTCTCACAGAGGCTGACTGTGAAACAGGGGAAATTGATGGAGAAGATATGAGCTTGGCACAATGCCGACCAAGATGGCAGAATTGTCAGCTGCCCAAGCGATTCAGAGACATCCTACCTCAGCCTCCACCCACTGTACCCTTCGATGTTCACAAACTACCTCCCCCATCCGTCGGTCAAGTAGTGGCATCACATGCAACCCCATCCTTACCATCACGTGCTACATTCCGCACGCCCCCAAACATCTTCGGGCTAGTGCACCAATATTTCTCATCTACACCTCTGTCCCATGATCCAGAAGAGTATGTCACCATGGCAGATCTCTCCTCTATTCCTGATAGCCGCACAGCCAACGAAGAAGAACCCGACTTGCCCTCCCCTGTGGCTAATGATTCTCAGTACTTCCCTTATCCAAACCGATCTTCGTTTCAACTCAGTGATTGGTACTGGAATCGAGGGGTACAGAAGTCGCAAGGGGAATACACACAGCTGGTGGAGATCATAGGAGACGAGACCTTCAATGCTGCCAATGTGAGCTCCATGAATTGGAAGGAAATCAATTCCAAACTTGGTGCAAACGAGTACGACAAGGAAGATGGGGAAGAATGGGAAGATGAAGATGCTGGTTGGAAAAGGACACCAGTTTCCATCGAAGTGCCCTTTTCCCGCACATCTGAAATTCCAGGGCCTCGCATCTTTCAAGCCGCTGATCTGTATCATCGCTCCCTTGTTACTGTCATACGGGAAAAACTAACCAACGCTCAAGATAATAAATTATTTCACTACGAGCTATACAAGCTGTCTTGGAATCCTCCTCACCTTGATGCTGAAGTCCCTATATATGGAGACTTATTCATGTCCCCAGTGTTCCATGATGCACATGCCAAACTACAAGAAATGCCTAGGGAACCTGGCTGTGACCTCCCTCAAGTAGTGGCCACTCTGATGTTCTGGTCTGACGCCACACAATTGACTTCATTTGGCAACACTAAGCTTTGGCCCACCTACATGTATTTCGGTAATGAGTCAAAGTACTGCCACTGCAAACTGTTGTGCAACTTGAGCAACCACGTCGCATACTTCGAGATGGTAAGCCTTTCTGCAGGATTCGTCTCAAATGAATACCAAACCTTCTTTGCCAGCTTTCAGACTCATTCAAGGACTTTACATGTGGCAGAGGCATGAGCAGCGACTGCACAACCCATTGTCACAGGGAACTGTTTCACAAGCAGTGGAATATTCTATTGGATGATGAATTCCTGGATGCATATGAGCATGGAATTGTGATTCATTGTTGCAATGGCATCATGCACAGATTCTACCCCAGGATCTTTACCTACTCAGCAGACTATCCTGAGAAGTATGTGAATTTCATATCTTACACATCTAGAAATCATCCTGACTTGACTAGAGTACTTATTGCCACCGTTCGAAATCTTGGAGGTTGTCCGTGTCCATGTTGCCTTATACCAAAGGAGCTCATACATAATATGGGAAGACCTCTGGACAGGCGACAACGCGAGACACTGGAATGCAATGATGATAGATGAAGACTTGTGGTAAGCTCTGCACAGAAATTAATCTATGAAAAGGACCTTGGTGTTGGGAGTGCAGCAGTAGAACATCTTTTGAAGCCACATTCCTGGGTCCCTACCTCAGTGAGGCTTTGACTTCTATCACTGATTATAACTAATCAACCTACAGAACGCATTTTCCGATTGCCTTGCTACTTTTGGTTTTAATATTTTCCATGCACTTGTGGTAGACCTCTTGCATGAGTTTGAGCTTGGGGTTTGGAAAATGCTTTTTGTTCATCTATTACGAATTCTTACAGTGGAGGACAAGAGTCTGATTAACAAATTGGACCAAAGGTACATTACATTATTTGATGTCACCCATCTAGCTGACCTCTCCACTACAAGATACAGGCAAACACCTACATTTGGCCCAGCAACTATCTGACGATTTTCAGCCAACGCTTCGGACATGACACGCATGGCAGCCCGAAACTTCGAAGACCTCCTCCAGGTATGGATTGTCTACTGAAGTTGGATGGGCACTGATGCAATCTTAAGTGCTCTATCCCTGTCTTCAACAGTCTTCTCCCCGAACCACACAATACGACTGCTTTATGGCTGCTATTTACTATGGCACATTGGCATGGACTGGTTAAGCTTCAGATGCACTCTGATTTAACAATCAACATCATGGATCAAGTTACTTCGGCAGTCAGCGACCAGTTTCACAATTTCAAGGCTCAAGTTTGTTCTGCTTACAACACACAAGAACTTTGTCAGGAAGTCGAGGCTCGTACCCAATACCATGCAAAGTGAGCAGCAAAACAGGTGGGAGGGCAGGAGGGTAAACAAAGCAGCTCATTAAAGGAGCAGGTGGCGCAGTCAGCTGGATCACCCAAGGACATGCACTGCAAGAAGGTATTCACTTTCAAACTTACAAGTTTCATGCTTTTGGCGACTATGTTTCTATGATACGCCAGTATGGCATGTCCGATTCGTATAGCTCTGAACCAGTAAGTCCTATGATGTGTGACTCCAAACTCTACCCACTGACTCTATCCAGGGTGAACTCGAACACCGTTCTCCCAAGGCTAGATATCGTTGGATGGATTGCAAGTCATTTGTGAAGCAGCTGACGCACATTGAACGTCGTCAGGCCCATATCCGTCATATCGGCGACAAAATAGTACATTGTCCACATGTGGAAATTGTTGAATTAGTGACCAGCCCAGTCGCTCACCACCACATTGGCATGACACAGAAGTACCCTGTGCACATAGGCACATACCTGAGCAGCCATTCAGATGATCTGGTGATCAAGGTTAGCCCAATCAGCCTTCACTACACCGCGCACTAACTCTTGCCTACAGAATTTCCATTTCAAGCTGAAGGAACATTTATTGCAGTGAATTCACAATTCCACCAATGTGCCATCTTCGAGAGAAGTGTGCGACACCAATACAATTATTATCAAGGACGATCATATGTACCATCATAACATTGCCAGGTTCAATTATACAACGTACGATGTTTGCCGAGCTCAAGATGTCATCAACCCATGAACTTCACACTGCAATGTGATGGCTCTCCATGGTGACAATGATATGGGCAATGACGACAGTCATAAATTTATTTACGGTAAGGTACTCGGTGTTTATCATGTGAATGTAATCTACATCGGAACTGGTATGGTCGACTTCACCCCAGTACGAATAGAGTTTCTATGGTGTTGTTGGTACGAGCCCATGGAGCAAGTCTCCTCCTGGGATACCTCCACCCTCAATCGACTTAGATTTCTGCCTATGGATGACGAATCCTCATTCAGCTTCATGGATCCAGCAGATGTACTAAGGGGCTGCCACATCATACCTGCTTTCACCAAGGGCAGGAAACACCCTGACAGATTGGGGGTGTTGGGATGTGTGGGGGATAAGGATGATTGGCGTGAATATTATGTCAATCGGTAAGTTTCAGGCATAATCATAAGTAATCACCACCAAGCTCACAATGTCAGGTTTGTCGATCGCAACATGTTAATGCACTTTCACTTCAGTCTTAGAGTGGGACATGTTTACTCCCACTATTGCTCCACGCACATCAGGCCACGAGAAGGCAGTGCAGACGTTCAGCACCCTGCAGAAAATGGAGATGAAGAAGAATATGAAGAATATGAAGATGACAATGACGATGAAGAACGTGAAGATAATGTGCCATGGGTGGAATCACTCTCAAGCAGCACTTCAGTGTCAGCAATGAGTCATTAAACCACTTTGGTGAGATGTACGATAGTGAATTGGAATTAGATTATGAGAATTAAATCTTGTTTGCTACGTTGTAAAAATCCTTGTAAAAATATTTTTGGGGTCACTATTATATATGTAATAACCTTGATTGCCTTTGGTGCTGCAATGGCGGGATGTCATATGACACATTTAAGCTTGCTGCATGTAATAGCTTAGATGGTGGTGCGATGGCATGTTTGATAGGTCTGAAGGAGGTATGCAGCCACCTTTAAAAGCATGGCCTTTTGTCCCAATATCTAACAACAATGTCTTTCTCTTCAGGATATCATGCAACCACAAGCGCTACAATCTGTCAAGGCATTACATGCTATGTGTACAATGAGACGATGCCTTTGGTGTTGCCCTTGAATGTACTTCATTCCTGCCTTGTAAGCTACACGTTGCTAATGCAGTTTTTTTCAGGGAACTCTTGCGGGCACGACTGATACCTTGTCCTTTGTTGGGTACATTGCGATTGGGCTGGAGCCTGTAGTGTATGCATTGTATGTGAGTATCTCTATTTCTTCGGAATTTTTTCAGCATCTCACTATAGCACACAGTGCTCACCATCAACTCTCGATGCTGTGTGGTTTTTTTTTTTGGGCATTATACACTATTGATTGGTGCCATAGGTACATCATCATATCAAACTCACTGCCTATATGGAAACTGGATGTGTTCACACTGCTTCACTTGAAGCAGAAGGCACTGAGGTCCCGGTCTACATTCTAGAGGTACATTGAATCTGTGCTATGTCTTGCCATCCCACTGATCAATCTTGTAGAATGCTCTTCCCACTGCAATCTTAGATTTGCCTGCCCTGTGGACTAGGCAGGGCCACGACAGGAAAATACAGGTCATTTATGATGGCCAGGTAAGTTCACCTTGCAATTTTTGTGTTATCTCCCTTGACAACATCATAGGTTGATTTAGCTAATTATCATACCATCATTCATTGGGCCGACTATCTGTCAGGGTACAACATGCCCGTCTTCCAATTTTCTGGTCACTGTGGCATGTCTGATGTCTTTTCGTTTGCATCAGCAAATGATGCTTCGATCTTCGGTTCTTGGATGATGTCCAATGCCCATGTGACATTGGAAAACAATGGTAGTCTCAGCGCCCATCCCAATTATGGAGGACCTTATTCCGCTCATTCTGATTCTCACCACAACTCCAAGTCCACACCTGCACCTGTTATCCCCATCGCCACTGCTACATCCACAGATGCCGACCACTTGATGGGTGTAATGCTAAAATACTCAAAGTGGAGGCTGGTCTTGTCCTATCTGCGGCTTTTGATTAGATTGGCGATTTGTAGAGGCGAAACCGGGAACCCTCATTTTATCACCACAGCTCCACTCAAGACAAAAGCTGCCTTGATACACCGCCTTTTCACTGAGAGTCTCCTTCGTGCCAATATAAGTGCTGTGGAGTTGGAACAAGGTCAGGAGTTCATTCATTCATGTAATGCGTGTACTCATTTTTTTCCAGTAGTTTCCACTAGCGATGGTAGGATCATAAGTGAGAACGAGATCCTCATGATGGTATGTTTTCTTCCTCATTTTGATAACTTATCTCACCTCAAATAGGCAGGCCCATGGGTATCCACATTTATGCATGATTCAAGGTGTGTGGCCTTTCAGACAATCAATCATGCTCGAGCAGGCTTTGGGCTACACGATATTTTCAGTACCCTGCTCAAAGCTAGGCTTGAGCATCTGCTAAGCCACTTCATGCGACCACAGTCTTCACATCTTCCATTCAATGTCAGTGTTCTAAAATTCTCTGTTGTCAAATCCTTATTGTGCTATGCAGCAAAACAGATTGGTTTGGATCTTCTGCACCAGGTGTATCAAGTCTATCCTATGGCACACTGCGTTTAGGGTGACCATATCAGCCGCTGCTACCATTGCCACAACCCCTGGCTTACCAATGATCATGGCTGATCTTGAGCCCGCAGTGTTTAGGCATACTTCCATCCTACCCATAGAAACTCTAGCCTTCATAGAGTCTCTTGTAAGTTGTATCTAATCCATGTGTTTTTTGTTTTTAAAACTGTCTCGTCAAACTAGTGTTACGTGTCCCTCTTTCGAAAGCTAGAGAGCATTGTGGCCCAAATTCCTGGTGCTACCTTTGATTGACCATTCTATCCACCTGCAAGCACAATTTATGACAAGGCCATTGAAACACTCAACATAATCTTGCCACTGGACTCAGACCCAGGACACCCCGCATTTATGACCTGCATGGCCTCGTTGTGTGATCTCGCGTTAGTTTCGATATTTTAAGAGTCAAATTTTATTTACTAACTAAAGGAATTTGTCATGCAGCATGCATGATGTTGTATGAGTTGCCCACACATGAGAAGTATATTTGCTTTGAATATCTTCCCCGTGCTCACTTGTATTTTCAATATCACGCTGTTCCTGCCTGGGCCGTTTTGCATTCAGCGGCTAATCAATTGACTAAAGTGTTTCGTGATGTTTGAAAATGTGTTAGCAGTAAAATTTCATTTATGTAATTGAGGTATTGTATTTCATATTTCATTGTCATTGATCAGACAACCTATTACTAAGCTATGGTGGACAATAAGCCATGGTGGACGATGGGCCATGGCGATCAAACTTTAAAAAACCTGTTTATATTGTAGGTCGAATCGTGGGAATATATTTCAAGCACCCCACTTTTGACATGTTGATGACCTGTCCCTCTACACCTTCGAAAGAGCTCTTCCTCAAAATCGAGGACACTGAGGACACCATAGAATCTTGGCTCCAGACACATGGTCTCGAAATTGTTAGTGCGCATATATTTCTCATATTGTTCGCTCATGACTCTACCTCCAGCTTCCATATTCCCTCTTTGTCACGGCTTCTGTGCTGTTTGGTTTGGTCAATTATCATGATCTCACGGTTCTCCTTGAAGTAAGTCTCGGGGTTGTTGCAAAACAGATCCAACTCCAGCAAGCAGAGATGAATCCCTTGGTATTCCCTCCGCAAGGAGGGCATTGTTTTATGGAGGAAAGGATGCATCGTGCTCAAATGGAAATCTCATTATTTAGTACAGCTATTGTGAACTTGTGCGAATTGATGAACACTAGAGGTCAGCCGTGTGAGCTATACCAAGTTGAAATTCTTATGTCCACTGCTAAGTATATCCCCATCAATTGCCCCAAAATTGCTGCCTCCAGTGAACACTTCCTACACTGGAGCATACCAAACTCCTAGTTCACTCAATTGCAAGCACTTTCAGCCTACAAAGGAAACCCAGGACAAATGCCTCGCATGGCTAATTACGTCATCACCTTTTCAAGACACTATGGAAGTAGGTTCTGACGTCAGCCAAATAACCCTTGAGTCTCCTCGTCGTCATCAATACCCCCTAAGGGTGAGTGGTTATATTCTGAGGGTCCCAGTGTCCTGATAGGCTATGCAGCATGACGACCAACTTCTCTCTCTGCCTTGTTTGACAAATGCATGGATCGATAACATCAAATTGGGTACATATATGATCGCATCTTATGCCAAAACCGATGAGCCCCTACCCACCAATACAAGCAACGCGTTCACACAAAAGGAGGACAAAACACCAGATGAGCTTATGTCTGTTTTCCATATCTTGGATTTGAGGAAGCAGCGGACACAGGCGGAGGTAGACATGTTTTCTGAAGCTATTGCACTTAATGCTGAGTTGGAGTTCACTGATGATGGTGTGTATGCAGCATTTGATCAGTTTTATCACACTAATGTAATGGTTATAGGTACATCTTCGGGGAAGGCTATGATGTATGAAACACATCTGCACAATGATTGGTTCAATGATTGGTTCTCGACTTCGTCCGCTCCTTCCGATGCCTCTGACATCCTGCAACACTCTCAGTTGTAATTGTACCGCCAGTTTGTAACTTTTTCTCCTTCCTGGTCGAAGTCATAGGTCTACCATAACTCTCACATTTGTATTGGTGTTGCGCATCAATTGGTTGTACATTTGGATTTGCTCTATGTTATTTCTCCTCTTGTTTTATCACTTATTTTATTGGACTTGACATGAAATGTAGTGATCCGCTACAATATATCGCACAATCTGTCTGAATCCTCGCTCATATAGTCGAACACCACTATATTTGACTTCTGTAGACTTAAGGTAAGTTTTTTTCAACAACCTCAATATGTTTTCATACGACACAGATGCATTCAGAGCAATCAGACAAATTATGTGTTAAAGAAAGTGATCAGAGCATATCAATTCCAAGGTTAGTTGAAGTCAATTAACCAATGTTCTTTATTAACAATACCCACAGCCTGATATGTTGTGAGTCTTCACTGGCATGAGACATGCTAATATTGGAGGCTTGATTTAATACTATGCGCTGTTACAGAACTTGTAGCATCGAGTAGAATTTTTCAAATGAAATATTGAGTATTCATTTAATTGACGCGAAATGTTGTGATGCAATTAAGTAGGTCAACGAGTCTGATAATCTCACTGTAGACAAACGAATTGGATGGTAACAATGTTGAAGTTCCCTGTGATGGGTGCGTACTTGGCCTTCCCACCAGACATTTGATACCTTCCTCACCTTCCTCACCCTTCCCTTAGGATTGTCACCCTATGTCTCCCTGCCGTCCAAGTTCCTCTCCCTTGGATTGCAAACATCAATACTAATCGACATGGAATGTGGGGTATGTACTGGTCCGATAATCTCACTGGAGGCAAACAAATTGGATGGTAACAATGTCGAAGTTCCCTGTGATGGGTGCGTACTTGGCCTTCCCACCAGACACATTTGATACCTTCCTCACCTTCCTCACCCTTCCCTTAGAATCATCACCCAACGTCTCCCCGCCATCCAAACTCATATCCCTTGGATTGCAAACGTCAATACTAATTGACGTGGAATGTGGGGTACGTACTGTTCCTCCACTGCTACCTGCTTCACTCTAATCGATCGACATCCTATTTCCTTTCTCTCCCCCTTCTTTTGAATCAGACAACAAATCTAACAATGATTAGTACAGATCGTGACGCCTGTAAGTTGCTCACAGGTTCTTGCTTGCACATAGCTGAAGTTGTGTTTATGATGAAGTCAGGAAGATGATGCAGCGAAACATGTAAATATTTGCATATAGTAATAGTTTGATGTGCTTGAAACAAACACCAACAATATATAATTCAATCTACACAGCCACGTCGGATATTCTGAATGTTACATACATAGTATTTTATATCACAGCCTGATATTCTCTCTTTCTTTATGTTTCATTCATAGTTCCTCACGACACCACTATGTACTCTGGATTTCTGGTACTACAGTCTTCTCCTCCATGGCATCGACCAGCACATTACAACAGATGTCGACGCTTGGGCAGAGGGTGTCGCTGGTATCTTTATCACCCTGCCTAAACAGAACTAACTCTTTCTACTAGTGGCAATCTTATCATCCCCTCAACTTCCTTCTCTTCACTTCCCAACTCACAATGTCCCTTGGCTTCAGAGGCATTGTACAGCATCTCATCAAGTATCATATTACTACCAAGGTCTGCCTACTACTATATCCCAGAAACAACTCTAACTTCCACCTAGATCCTCCACGCTGTAACACCTGCCTTCAGTTGTTGGGAAATTCGCTCACCCCGCTGCATATTATCAATGGGAAGGTGCTAGAGGGTGAAGCTAGCATATTCGGGTGCGTTTTCTGTCTCTACCATCCTTCCCTTCATTCATATCTTCTGCCTTTTGTGCTGTTCATTCAGTTCTGATCCAAGTTCAGGCTTCTACGCAACTTTTTGTGTGAAGGCACTGTTATTTGCTCACTCATCGAACTTGGCTTATTTTGCGGCTGTAGAAGTCCGTATGAAAAGTAATTATAGAGCTGGTGTTGGACGCATTGGGAGGGAGAGTGAAGAAGTCACATGAGTATTCTTTCTTCTGTCTGCCATTGACACCAACACAGGTTTTATGACAGGCACACGTGAATGAGATATCCTCATGAGAACGTATTTGCGATTTATCAAACATGTCAATTCGATATACAAGGTACGTACATTTGGATTCTCTTCCTACCTTCACACTCCCAGTGTTCATCCACCATCTCCATATCCACATCCCAATCTCACTCCTCCTTCCGCTCCCTACACCCCCTTTCATGCAGCATATCCCATTCTATCCTTTGTGAAGAGAATGAAGATGTGGATGAGTATCGCTTGTCCTCAGGTCCTCCCGGGAGTAGGATGAGGGTGCCAAGTACTGTTAGGCCTAGTGGGATCGGTGTTGCGCTGTGAGCAGTGACCAGTAAGAGGTTTTCCTTTTCCTTTTGTGAGGTTGGAGTGCTGACCTTGATTTCAGGAGGGATCGCCATCTTGCTTCAAGGCAAGCAAGCTCTGTGTCATAGCGTGCACAATCTGCTGTGTACCCCTGATCAATCAACCAGACTCTGAGGACGATATTTGCAATTCTGACATACAAGAAGGTGTTTCATTTTGTGCTACGTTGAAATGACTCTTGCTGATATCATGGTTAGCAACCAAATCTCCTTGGAGCCTATGACTATGTACGCAAAAGTTCAAGTTAGTCAGTAAAGTGCACACCTTTTGCAATTTGTCATCTCACTTGTATGCTTGTATTTTACTTTGTGGTAGAATATATCATTGTATATGAAAATGATGTCAGGCGCCATCAGAATTGGCGAAGACATCGCATTATAATACATTGCTAAGCCACTGTCACAATTGTCAGTTTGGCAGCTACTTGCTAGTGACATAAAACGGTGTCATGACATGCTATAAGTTTGATCATCATCAGCCAGCTAACTACAATGTATGGAAGGCCACTTATCACGTTGATCTTTACTTATAATTGCGCATCAAATTGACATGTCCCTAGCATACTCATATATTCATTCAAATACTTGTTTCATACTTGTAAGATGCTCATCAAAATTATATGTGCCTAGCATAGTCATATATTTTTTCATATGCATGTTGTGCAAAGATAATAATGTGTAATTCTAAATCAAAACATATCATAATGGGTTCTATTTGTCAGCTCTACCTGGTTGTATCAATTCTGGGTTGATTTCCTGATTTTTCCACATTTCTCCATTCTTCTGCAGCTGCTCTGTGTTCCTCGCATGTACATCGCTTCCATGTGTCATAGTTGAAGTTGGCGATCTGTGACTTTGTCTGCCAGCAAATTCTGCACATCTGATTTGCAGTAGGTCCCACGCACCCTGCAAGTTTGCGAGTGGCTGGTAGATCATTGATCATGACTGCAATGACAGATCTCGAGCATCTTCCTTTGGTATGCTGAAGTGTTCTGGTGAACCATGTCCTGTCTTTCCATGATGGTAGGAAAGTGTCGACCACTGGGCGAAGAAAATGATTTATGTCATCAAGAGCTGGTTCTCTTGGTCCTGGGATAACACCAACCAAGTATATATTTTCAGGTTTGTATTGCAGACTAGGTGGGAGGTTCAGTAGTGCCATTGCGATCGACCCCACTGATTTCTTCTTGCCAGAGGTCTTATTGCCGTGAGGATTGAACCAGTCTACTGAAAGACTCCATGCTAATCTTAGGTCCTGTCTCTTCAGCCCATCCATGAACAGTTTGCCATCAGGACCCAAGATCTCCTGGATGACTGTGCCATCCTTTATATCCCACATCTGATATTTCTCATTTAGCATGGTCCCATGGTCCATTGCCTTTTCTATTCCCGGCCTAATGAGCAAGCCACCAAGGAAAGCGTTAAAATCTTGAATGACATATGGGTACACAGGTACCCATGATTTTTGCCCTTGGTGCTTTGTACATTTTTCTAGCAACTGCCCACATGGCTTGCTACCCCGGTACTTCTGTTGGGTGCATTGCTCAGGGTATGGTGATTTCTGTCCTGTTGTTGTGGGTGGGTAAGTGCACGAGCATCTCATGCAAGCAGTGAAAATCTGAGTAACTGGATCTAGATTGAATTTTTTCTGGACCATTCAGATATTGCAGGGGATGGTGGGACCGGTGGATTTTCTGAGCATAGTCTCCAGCAGGAGGTTCAGAAGCCCAAGCACTGCATTACACCATGGTCTAGTAACATGTCTAAAAACATTCAAGATTATTGCGATGACCATTGTTAGGAGTATGGCAGGACTGGCATTGTGAAATCTTTGTTTGAAATCAAGTTCTGCATATAATTCAGTATGTATTCCCCATTTAAATCGAATATCTTGCCTGTGTTGATGGTTGCTGATACACTATTTAGGTTGTCCTGCATTCTAGCATCGATCATGTCCATGATACTCTTCACTGCATCCTCCATCTCCTGTAATGATCCAAGAAATGCATGTTGAAATTCCTTGTTACAGGCATCACTGCTTACTTCCATATCTTTCACTTCCTCCAGCATGTTCTTCATCCAATTGTGATTTTCAGCAAGCAGTACTAGGATTTGTTGCCCATCAGCTGATTCAAGATGGTTTATGGCATCTGTGATGGTTTTAAGACAAGCATGCAGCTTAACATCAAGGAGGTAAAGTTGATCGTAATCCTCCAATACTTGATCTTGATTTCCCGCTGAATGTTTCCTTGCAGCTATAACTGTATCATATAATGTCAACCCATCCTCAACATTTATCGCCTCAGTATTGCGCTTGTCTTGTGTCCTATCTTCCAGTGTTAATAGGAAAATTCTTCTGGCGAGGTCCTCATTCTCCTATTTCTCTGCTTATTAACAATAGGTGTGTTAGATTATGTGCAGCTTACCCCTGTCTCCTGCCTTTCCTTTGACATCCTTGGTCTTTTTCCATTGAGGGTGACAATATGTGGATACACTTGCATGGTACTCACCGTTGAGTCAGTTTTATAGTGAACATAGTAAACACAGTCACTATCTACACAGCATCTCATTCATTCAATTCCCATCTCGACCTTGTCTCTTATTGTATCTCTTGCATCTTGCTCTGGCTAAGATGAATCTTGTATTCTCATCTGCCTTGTTCGTCTTGATGGACTGATCAGTCACTCCTTCTGGCAGATTTTGTTATTCCATTCACTATTTAATGCAATGTCTTATATTTCTCCTATGTATGGTGAGGTGAGTATAATTGATGCAGTCGTGGGTTCCATGGAAATGACAACAAAAACTATGTGTTCACTCTAGACATTCACAGCATCAGCGAGAATTGAAACAGTTACGGTACTCAGTCATTATAAGCTGCGCATGTGAGATTGTCTGCGGGGCTCAAATCTTATGGTACGATATTCATGCCGAATACAAGATAATTTAATGTTCATAGTAACTGACGACACTGTTGTGGGGGGCCTGATCCCAAGTACTCCATTGGTGAATCGGCTTCAGGCACATTAGCAAGGTCTAGCCTTCATATATTAATCCTTCAGGGATTAACTATTGTTTGACCTCCCAAAGCAGATTGACCACGATCACGAGTGCTCCCATTTCATTTAGTAGGAGTGAGTCGGCCTTTGAATTGGCTTCAGGCACATTAACTTGCAAAGTCTAGCCTTCCGCATTGATGATGCTCCAGGGATCAACTATTGTTTGACTTCTCAAAGCAGGTCAATCCAAAGTGCTCTTGTCTCCCTTGATTTGCTATGTAGGAGCTTAGCATGGTGAGTCAGTCTATGACATTATTGTTTAACTGCTCAACTTAATATCCTTAGCAGTACCTTCACAACATATTGCATCCATTTGCTTGAGTGTGGGCAGGTCTAATTGTTCAAATTGTGAACTGTCTGGCAATAAATATGTTGTATAACTTGCATTGTACACTATCATTCTCACACCTCCAGCCATGATGTACTCTGTCACACCCATGCGCATCATTTTACATGCGAAGACTGAAACCAAATTATTGTTGAATTCATTGATCTCACAGCAGAAGGTCATAGATGACGCTCCTCATAGTTCTATATCACCTTCTCACAAGTATGCTATGTCTGACCTTACCATGAGTGTAGCATCTCGCCAGTCTTTCACATATGCCTCACACTAGTTTGCAGGCTCATTCAATGACTGCAGACATGCTGCATATATTCCCTCAAGAGCATTCAAAATGCAAAACAGAAGGCAGCGTGCCTGAAGGTTCTCTACCTCCCAGTTTCAAAAGGCGCACTCTTACACATTCATATGCTATGTCTGACCTTACCGTGAGTTTAGCATTTCATCAATCTTTTGCACAAGCCTCATGCTAGTTTGCAGGCTTGTTCAACAACTGCAGACATGCTGCATATATTCCCTCAAGAGCATTCAAAACACAAAACAGAAGGCAGCACACCTGAAGGTTCTCTACCTCCCAGTTTCAAAAGGCGCACTCTTACATGTTCATATGCTATGTCTGACCTTACTGTGAGTTTAGCATTTCATCAGTCTTTCACACAAGCCTCACACTAGTTTGCAGGCTTGTTCAATGACTGCAGACATGCTGTGTATATTCCCTCAAGAGCATTCAAAATGCAAAACAGAAGGCAGCACACCTGAAGGTTCTCTCCCTCCCAGTTTCAAAAAGCATGCTTTATCACATACATGTGCAAATGCTAACCTTACTGTGAGTCCAACCTTTCATTAGTCTTTTGCATATGCCTTATGCTCGTTTTCAGACTTACTCAATGACTGCAGAGCACATCGCAGACCTCATACTTTCACATGTAAGTCAACCCCAAAACTCTGGATTTCCTTGATTCATATTGTCTTTCTCAGAGGACACACTCTCATGCAGCAACCTTGAATGGACGAACCATTTCCCCCATACCACTTTCATGTTGGTGGCCCTCTCCAAACGAACTCTTATTGATTATCTTTGGATATCTGCCTGCAATAGACCTCATGTCTATCACACAAGTGTCCGTCCTCTCGAAGGACCTTGCTGCATCCTTGTATTTTCAGGCTGTGGGCTTACATGTCAAGCAGACATGGTTGCAGGTCAATGCCCAAAGTTGCCTAGCTCTGCTGTTGTACACACAAACAACTTCTTTCTGTGTACCTTGCTTTCTGCATTGTGATCTCCATGGCTCTGTTGAGTATGATATGACAGCACTCCAGACTTTCTTAGAGTTTTTGAAGGGCATTCAGAGCAAGCCCATGTCGTCAGTTATGTGCTCTGATGCACCTCCAGAAGTAGATCTTGCATCTTTATTTCAGCTCATCAAGGATTTGGGCTGCTCCAGCTTCAGATATTCAAGCAGAGATTCAAAACACTCATGTATGGTTGTACCTGCTTCCGTACTTGGATTAGATACAGGTGCAAAGTGTAGTCTCTGGCAGTTTTCAGCAGACTTGCCCATGTTTTTTTCCCCACGCATCGCCTCATTCACTCTTGCAACCTTGCGAGATTCTTCCCTAAGTGACCTCTCACTCACTAACACTGCCTTGAGTGGCATTCAGTGAGCCATGCTACTGCTGAACATTCACCTCCCACTCCTTCAAATGTTGACCATTGACATCAAATGTCCCCCCACTGTCCTTGCTGGTTTTTTGGCCTGCCATCAAAATGTTACACAAGTCTGGATTCATCCAGAACAGACTCTTTCCCTGCCGATATTGCAACAGAAGCATTCTTCACAGAAGTTGCAAAGCCAGACGTTGCATCAGAGCCAAAGTACCCTAGACCTGAGTGTCCTTGGCGGTCCGCTTTGGTACATCGCATCCCTCTTGACCTCAGTGTATCCAGCCCCCTGTATACAATGCCTCAGCCTACAGTTTGAGGAGAATTTTATCCCCAACTACTTGTCTGCCATCTTGGACATTACTCAACACTTCACCACTATCCAGGCACTGCAGTTGAGCTTTTTTGATGCTTCTCATGCTGCCAACTGCTTCAATGTCCTGTTTGAGGAGCACCACATTGTACATGCAAAGTACTTAATATTGCTGTGTATGGTCCTGATCCAGACGATCTCATGGTTAGTTCCCTTTTATGTGCAGCTATCAGTGCTCACTCTTGTGTAGGTTCGCTGTCATCCTTGGCTCAATGCATTCCACAGGCTGGAATGTGTTGAACTTCAGGCTAGACACCTGAGTGGTACATCTGAGAAGCTTGAAGCAATATTCTCTTGTCCGGACAAGCCTTTTCAGCTGAAGATAAGCAACAGTGACATGTAAATCATTGATACTATACTGTAGTAGTAGTGTGTGTATATATATGCAAGTCTGATAGGAAAATACCAGACCCAGCTTTGACAAGGATATCTGCTTGCTGTTGCAGTACTGATTGAGATAGGTAATTGATTACTTTTGATATTACTTCTCTAATACAAATCATAGGGTGCCTATTTAGGTGATTAGGCATGAGTTGTTTCTCCTTAACTTCACAACACCTATTCTCCATTTTCTTTCCAATTGTGTCATTCCAGTACCCCCCATATCGACCTTGCGCTCTATCCAAACTGTTTGGTTAGTTTCCTCTGCACCCACATATTTAATGGATGGTAAGGATTGATGCTAGCACGGGATCCAATGTTCCATCCTTACATAGTTGGACCGTTTAAAGGTTTTCTGCTGGTACTACCAATGCCTAAGTACTGTGACTAGAACTATTTTTAAATAGATACATAGCATATCACCAACAGCCCAATCTCCTTGATAGTCTCCAAGTATTGGATACCATTTCTTTGCCTGACTGAGTTAGATCACAAGCACTGTAGATGGGGCTGTGTACCTACCTCTGTATATACAACAGTCAAACTACACTGTGCTTGTCTCCTTCACATCTTGTTGACTTTGAGATATTTGTTGGTGAGATGTGTGACAAAATTCTAGAAAGTCAATCAATCATAGGGAAAAAGTCTGTAGGGTTGCTGAGGTCACTTACATGAATTTCTTCATACTCCAAAGGAGACCAACCGAGTTTCTCTTGTAAGTTGTATCCTCCACAATTGATACAGGAGACTTCTCCATGCGGCTTTGGAATCTTCAAAATGGGTGATCATTCAGCAAACTGAATAGCAGGGGGCATAGGTTGGGCAACATCAGTGTCAGCACCAGGTATCGATGTGTCTGTGTCCCGAGAAAAAACGGTACACTGTGTCAAGGGGGGGGGAGTGCATGAGCATTTGGGAGGAAACTCACAGTGAATGGTAAGTGGCTTGAAGTGGTGGCAATATCACCAGCAGGAAGGCGTTCTGGACACTTTGGGCATGATACTGAGTGGGAAATTTGTTAGGATATGCCATCATTATTGTATATTTAACTATGCATATCCAGTACAACAACATGCATGACAAGGTTGCACATTAATTTGCATTGACATCCCAAATTATATCTGGCAACATCAAACAAGGTTCTGAAAATGATACTCCGACAGGTGATACCTTCAACGGGTAGTACATAGTAGTAGCACATCCATTATACAAGTGATAAAGGCAGATATGAAGAACTACAACAATAATCTGCAAGTATTATGCTCTCTTTACCAGGATGACCTTCTGGGTCGAATGGCAAGGGTGGGTTGTGCTTGAAAGATCAGCTTCTTGGGTTGGAGGAAGGGGCTCATCAACAGCTTCATGAGAGATCCACTTCTTTATGAGCTCCAAGATCTCCAAGTGAGTTGCACATGCAGTAAGTAGGTGGATAGACATGTAAGGCAGGGTACCCTTTGGACAATCGCATTAGCGACTGCTATCACATTGATCCCCACTTTAAACTTACAGTACCCCATGAGCAAACACTAGTATTGCCTGGCAATATGATCTGGGTATAGTCGAAATCAATGAAGTAACTGCTTCCTTTGTGAATAATGAAGTTGTTGGGGCTGAGGTCTCCGTGTAGGACATGTATGGTGAGCATTGTCTCATGTGCTGGGGAGAAAGTGTCAGCATAAATTTTCAAATTCAAACACTAGAGGAAACTCACCGATTACAAAGTCATGAAAAGCTAGCAGTAGCTCTCTTTTTGAAGTGAATTTCATTAGTGGCTCTCTGCAGGGATACAAAAACATCTGCCAGTGAAACTTGCAATGGAAAGCAATACTTCTAGATGCCCCATGACAATCATGAATGTGTGATGTAGAGTCAGGCTCATTCTGGTATTCGACATCCCAAGCTTCTATGAGAGTGACTACATTTGGGATGCCCCGGACACGATTTAGAACATCTTCCTCATGATTTTTCTTATCTTCGTCAACCCAATAGTCCTTTAATGCATACTCCTCCCCCTTGCTGTTTTGAATGCGATAGCAGATAGTGCTGCGAGAGAACAGACCCTGGCTTCTCCACAAAATAGCCATGATCGATAATATGTCCTTCCACTTGTCCTCTACCCAACCTATCGCTCCATTCGCTAGGTCACTGTGTTGACCCTTGAAAATATCGTCACACAAATGAATGGTAGGATCCATGCCATGGGCTTGGCAGTTCATGAGCAACAAGGTGTTTAACGTATTGATGAGATGCACCAGTTGATCAATGATTGATATGGGATGGGTGATGATGAGACCTGAGTGGTCTATATAATGGGTGGGAAGTTGCCATGCTGCGATACTGAAAAGGACAATGAAGCGACACCAAGGTTGTTCTCGTATCATGAGGTACCCTTTGGTGACCACCCCCTTGAACAATGCTAGGTCACGTGTAGTGCCAAGATCACTGATGGTGAGCTCAATGCATGTGAGGACATGTGCCCAACTTTTCACTTGAACCTTGCAATTGGTAAGGACTATGTCAGGCTTCTGGGCATTGGTCTTGTCCGGAATCACAGAAGTGGAAAACTCTGATGACCACCATTGATGTGGACGTCTGTTGCCAGCCTCGGGCAAGAAAGGAAAGTCACTAGAATGCTGAGGGATTGTGCTGAATGTGGCCTTGTATAATGAGTGCATGGCTATATAGACAGTATTGAAATGACCCACCCATTGTTGCTCTGTCAAGCATTTACAGAGCGGGGCTTTCTTTGCCTTCTTGTTAGGGTGATATGCTCAAGCACTCCAGGTTTCTTCGCCATTGTCAGGTATGATCGACATTGTTGAAGACTCCATAAGTTCATCCGTGTCATTGTGAGCCACCTTCTTCTTCCTTTTTGTCTGCTTCTTTCCATCATTCTCAAGAACCCACTTATTACTAGGGCAACTAGTAAATATAGGCTGTCTGTTCAAGTATGCTATTTTTTGAATGTGTGACATGCTGAGGCTTGATATCAGGACAAGGACATCCATAATGGAAGGAACAGAGTGGTCCTCTTCCCATAGTACGTTGCCAGCGAGATCTCTGTCTAGCAGGATGTCCATTCATGGCTGGGGACAACAGATAGGAAATGCACTTGATGTGCTGACCATGCCAATGACAGATGTTGATGTGCTCATCATGTGAGTATCTAGGAATATATATCAGTAAGTTCCCTGATGGTGAAATCACATCATGATACCAAAAAGAGGCTTGGATTCTGGAAGGAATATGTACAGCTAGTGGTCAAATGAGTGCAAAGTGTAACAGCAATAGTGACATCACTTACATTGGTTGAGGGACAACTGACACCTGCATCCATAAGTAGTGAATTGGACTGAAAATAAAGCTCCAATGAAAAGTGTACCATATCTGGTCATATCTTGACTTTTGAAATTGTATCTGGCAAGCTGACATGAGCATCTAACTCATCAAAAATAAGTCCATATGAAAAATAGATGTCACGTCCATACGTTCATAATCACAATTCACAATATAACAGGGGTACCAAAGTGCAACATGACGAAAGAAAGGGAAAAAACGGAATGGAAGAAGGTTTAGCTCCCTAAGTAGTGAATGAAACTCAATTGCAACCCTGATGGAAATGACTGACAGTGGCTTCAGCCACTTAGCACAGTTATCTAATATGTATGAGCATGCACTCAGCTTGGTGCTGGCATAATAAGTAATGCAACATTGAGAAAAGTAGACTCAGAATTTCAAAATGCTCCATTGTTACATTATAGACTTAATGAAGAAATACACAAGAGATACTATCCTGTCTGACTATCCAGATGGGTGTGGCACCATGGCCACCTTCCCTCTGCTACAATGAAATTGGTGACTCACTATCTACCTATCCAAACATCATGGACCACCTTGATGCATCTGAAGAAGGCCAACATGGAACCATCTCATATTATGGTCAGTCCATTGGCAGCTTGGCGGGGGCCTGGTCAAGCTCCTCTTGGAGGCTGGTCTTCTTCATCTCGAAGGAACAAGCGGTTTCTGTTTTCCTGTCAGCATCTTATTCTACACTGTCATCCATTAGGATGCCACCACAGCCACAGCCTGGAGAAGGCAGTACAGAAGCTTGGAAGCATGATAGGGAAGCTGCAGGTCAATACTTTAAGCGTGCTTACACTCTGCAGTCCAATCTTGATATTCCTGTCTTTCCTGATGAAGGCATTGGCTGGCATGACCTTGGAAGTACCCATGAACTTGAGATGCCATCCATAAAAATTCATCCTTCTGCCTCAGAGTATCTATTCTGGAGAGGATTCGCTTTACTCAGAACAAGAGATCATCCCGCATCAAAAAAGACAGAAGAAAGAAGAGCTGATCTTCATGGACAAGGTCAAGGGTAAGGATGACATTGATAGTGTGTAGTACCTATATGTTCCCAGCCTGGTGGGTGTGGGCACAGCATTGCTGATCGTGGGCATTATAGGTGCACTTAGCCTACCACTGGCAACCAGCATACTGATTGCAGACCAATATTGTCGGAAACTCCACAGTCCATGGACCCTCATCTCAAAAGTCAGTCAGCCCTGGATCCCACCTTGTTGGAAAAATAAAGCTGTGCTGCTGCTCTCATCTCAATTCCTGGCTAAACCTCCTCCATTTCTACTGTGCATTTTAAAATCTCCTTCACAATCTCCATCAATAATGCCACAGTGTACTGGATTCACTTTGACATATGAAGTATTATGCAAAGAGTGCAAGCAGCAGGACTTCCTTGAGAAAGAATGGAACCATGAAATACAGTGGCTCAAAAAAGTGTCCCAATGTTTGTAGCTTTTCATGTAATTGCTATATCATGTGTCAAGACATGGGAATATGACTACACGATAGGGAGATGTCAGATTTGGTAGCCAATCTAAAAGGTTGCTCTATAAGACTTAAGATCTCTTAATTACTATATTCTAATTGGAAAGACTGCTGATGCTAATAAAGTGACCAAATTGATTATTTCCATCATTCCTATGACTATCTCTACTCAAATAGTCAGACAGACTCTCAAGACAGCCCATCTTAAAGCTATAATCAAGAAAAACAGATTATTCTGTCTTTAACCTATAAAAAGAAAAGACAAGATGCTACTTTCAAGTACAAATATTGGACTGCTAATAGCTGAAAGAGGTTTATCTAGTTAGATAAGGTTAAAATCAATAGGATGAGATCATATG
>MU172355.1:98907-110336 GCA_016695485.1 Suillus hirtellus
TATTGTATTGGACAGGTGGGCTAAGGGTATTATAAAATATTGTATTATATGGGTGGGCCCAGACACATATTAATTAGACCAGTGGGCTAAGGGTGTTGTATGGGATGTTGTATTAGATGGGTGGGCCAAGGGTGGTATAAAATATAGATGGGTGGGCCCATGTGTATCATAATTGTAGACATGATGGAGCTGAGGTAGTTGTACATCAACCAAATCAGAGGAGGTAATAAATCAAAGTTACCAAGTTCCCAGAGCATCAGGTGATCTCCTGACATGGTGGTGCAAAGCTTGTGTTGCCCTATGAGACGCCAAGTTCTGACCACCAGAATTTGAGTTAACTGTACCGAGTTCTGAGTTCTGGGACCTGGAACTCAACACATAATTTAGTCAATACTTGTCATGTTAAATGGCCAACTGAAGTTGAGATGTTTCTGAAGAGAGCAGCAGGTGCTCTCTTGACATAGCCTCTGATGGTGCTTAGGTTGTCTTGCAGAATGTGGAATCTGGGGTGCAAAGCTTGTGTTGCCCTACTAGAAGCCAAGTTCCAACCACCAAAATGTGAGTCAACCATACTCAGAGGAGGTAATAAATCAAAGTTACCAAGTTCCTGGAGCAGCAGGTGATCTCCTGACATGGCTGTGCAAAGCTTGTGTTGCTCTATGAGATGCCAAATTCTGACCACCCAAATATGGGTCAACTGTACTGACTTCTGAGTTCCGGGACTCAGGAGTCAACAAATGAATATCTGATGACCAATGAGTCAACCATACTCAGAGGAGGTAATAAATCACAGTTACCGAGTTCCTGGAGCAGCAGGTGATCTCCTGATATGGCTGTGCAAAGCTTGTGTTGCTCTATGAGACACCAAATTTGGACCACCCAAATATGGGTCAACCATACTGACTTCCGAGTTCCAGGACCTGGGAGTCAACAAATAAATATCTGATGACCAGCACACTACCAATCAGGTAGCATTTCATTGAGCAATGGATAATAATACATCTTTGACAGCCAAAATTATCCAAGGCTCCCTTATCTGATCCTCTCTATCTCCACCCCCTATAACATCAAAGTCCAGACATCCAGCATTCAGCATCTGATTCCCCAAGATTAACATCCAGCATGAATGATTCTTCCCCTTCCCCTCCTGATAGCATAAACATCTGGTGCACTTGGGCCCTGACTGTGACTTATGAAGCAGGGAAATATACTGAACAGAAATTCAAGGCAGAGAAGACTGGAGGAGGCCCAGTCATACCTTCCCCCAACCTAAACACTGATCTGGTGATGGTGTGCAATCGCTTGGCTGATGTACTCATAAAGGCATATAAAAATCCCAGTGGGTCTTCCTGCAGATTTGGAAAATTCATTTTATCATTCAAATTCCTGCATGACAGATCAGATGCAGATGAATATTGCAAGCTACAGAAAATTGATCTCCCCAAAGGACACTGGGCATAATGAACATAGAGAGGTGAGGTTGCTTGAGAGGTGTCCTCCTGGCCATGAAGGCAAAAGGTTAGTCAATGAACCTGCCACAATTCTTGATGCATCCGGTGCCATCATTGCATGGTATCTCCCAGACGCCCTGACAGACACCACCCAGGTGTGTAATATACATTGTTACTCAATGGATATTGAATATTAATGGAACCTACAGAAGGAAATCAGGGAGGCCACTGATTTTCTTGCTCCAAGCCTTGAAAAAAGTGTAAGGGCTGATGGCAATTGGCCAACTAATCAAAAGGAGCTCTGAGTCCTGAGTGCTGAGCCCTGGGTCCCAAGTCCCAAATTTCAGAGGTCAGGGTTCAGCAACCTGGAGATCAGCAACTGTATTGGGTGTCAGGGTATTTGGAGCATTGGAGATAGCATTTGTCAGTATTTTGCATTTCATGGTTCATGTTTCATGGTTAAGGAATTGGGCATCAGGGACTTGCTATTCAGAACAGTGTTGAGTCCCAGGTCATGAGCTCTGAGTCCCAAGTCCTGAGTCCTGAAACCCACACCCAGCAGTTGCCAAGCTCTGAGTCACCGAACCCTGACCTCTGAAATTTGGAACTCAGGACCTGGGCGTCCAGGACTCAGGACTCTGTTAAGACCATGCACAAAGGGTAGGACTGATTCTGAGGGGCTTGGCTTCAGCTCGTGCACTGCGCCCCTTACCCAAGTATGTGCCCTTAATTTCAGATTGGTGTCTGAAGAAAGTCCAAAGGCATCCGAAGATGTCCGAAGGACATCCGAAGGCACGGGAAACTTCAGAAGGACTTTCTGGACGGGTGACTACTGGAAAGATCAATAAGCAAAGGTCCAAGGCTATGTATGAAGCATATGCAAAGGTTAACAAACGCGAGTTGGAAATGAACATAGGTAAACGGATCAGTAATCATACCGGTAATAGATATAGCCGAGACAACAGAAAGAAGGAAATACCAAATAGGCTGTGTTAACATTATATGCACAGGAAATGAATCAAGAAGCTTATCGTATATCAGATAGTAAATGGATCTATACATCGGACCGGACCAGATCAGATATGGTCTGGATGAGATGCGTGGATATATAGGATGTGGCATTATGGCGATGGAACAAGGATGAATGATGCAGGCTAGCTGCGAAGGATAAGGGATCTGGACATGGACATGCGGATATGGATGTGCAGAGGTGCAGGGATCCGGATGGGTACTAGAGACATGGATAGGACATCTGAAGGTCCGGATGAGGCATGGGAATATTATCGGATGTAGGTCCAGAATATGGGATATGACAGACTTGGAGCTTGTGACCTGGGACTCAACACTGTTCTCAATACCAAGTCCCTGACACCTGATTCCATAATCACAAAACATGAACCATGAAACTCAAAATACTGACAAATGCTATCTTCAATGCTCCAAGTTCCCTGACACCCAATACAGTTGCCAATCTCTGGGTTGCCGAACCCTGACCTCCGAAATCTGGGACTTGGGACCCAGGGCTCAGCACTCGGGACTCAGAGCTTGTGACCTGGGACTTGACACTGTTCTGAATACCGAGTCCCTGATCTCTGATTCCATATTCACCCAACATGAACCATAAAATGCAAAATACTGACACATGCTATCTCCAATGGTCTGGATACCCTGACACCCAACACAGTTGCCAAGCTCTGGGTCTCCAAACCCTGACCTTTGAAATTTGGGACTCAGGACCTGGGCTTCTGGGACTCAGATGTGAGATTTTTGAATGCATAGAATATTTTACATCTTGTATACAATGAAGACTGAATGGGACTACACTCCTTTGCCTTTCCTCAATTTCTCTAACATGTCAGTGTACATCTTCACCTCTCCCATCTTGGCTTTGATGCCCTGATCTTGCTTCTCCATCAATGCTTCCATGCATTCTTTGATGAACCTTAGTCCCATGAGTGGTGGAGTCAAAGTGTTTTTCAACTTCTCTAGAAGAACCAAAGCATCATTCTCAACATTAAGCTGAAACAGATAAGTCATCAATCAAGGTAATTCAGCTAACATCTTACTGCCCAATACTGGTAGTGAGAGATGCAGGAAGCCATTATTTCATCCCACTGCCATGGTTGATCAGGGATTTTGGTGTTTCCCATCAACCATGGACATGTATATGTGAACACAATCCAGGATGGATGTCCTGCAATTGGCTCATCATGAAATGAAAGGAGGTGGAATGAAAAGATGTCGTCCAGAACTGTGTTCCAGGTTAGTATGGGATACAACTTAAGGATATAAGCGACAGGGACTGGAAGAACCAATACAATATTCTGTGAAGCAGAGTACTGCAGGAGTGGTGTGACAAAAGTCTGCTCACATTCTTAGCATTGACCAACAAAGTCATCAGGGCAGTGGTGACATACATTCATCTCCTATTGCAGCCCAGCTTTAAAATACTTGATCCAGTCAGAAGATAGACCATTGTTGGCAGCCTCTGTCCGATATTGAGAGATGTATGCACAGATGCGCGATCCAGCCATTGCCAATGTGCAGGAAATAGTTGCAAGGCTCAGCTTCAGGGGTTGGTAATGGCTTCCGGCATTCAGAGTGCCAGAAGTGGATGCATGAGTTGCAGACATGGCTAATACAGAACTATGGCACTGGCAATACAAGTGAAAGATGGTGAAGATGTGAAGATAAGAATCACTGATGGATGGATACGAAATTCAAACTCCAACATGGGCTGACCTGGACAATTCCCAGGCCTCAATTATGTATGTGGAAAAAGGGACTTCATGAGAAAACAGTGTTCATCCATCTCCAGCCTCTATCAACACATTTTGTAAACCTTGAAAAGCTGCCTGCACATCCTATGCCAGCAGTGAATACATTTGGGATTGCCTTTTGGCATAGCATCCATGACCCAGCAGTCGTTTCTCCAATGATTCCTGCATGTGCTTGCCTCATTGGGTTGTTTTCCACAAAAAGAACTTACATGTCCAATCCATCTCCAATTTGACCAATAGCATTTCCTCCCTCCATCGATCCTGTGGTGCCTTTGCCCTCAGCCAATGGACTCGGTAAACTTGGCATGGGTCCAGTCAGGTAACTGCGGGATATGACATGCAAGCAGAAACTCACATTCCTCATTCCACAATTGATCAGGACCCCTGAGGTTGACTTCAACAGACCAAAACCAAGCCAAAGATTCATTTCGTTGACCTCAGGCATTTAGGTCACCCACTGCAGTGCTGATTTTGAGTTGCTCATGAAGCAGAGGTTTGTATTTCTGAAGCTGGTCTTGCCCCAGCTCAAGTTTCATCATTTGCTTCCTTGTCTTTATATATATATGCTGGCATGGAGGGAGACTGCCTGCTGCACCAACGTCACCTGGGACCAAGCTCGAGTTTTCAGGGCCTGGGATTTGGCCTGCCTAATAGTTGTTTGGAACAGGATGGCCTTGTTGCAAAGGTAAATGTGGAGATTGTGAAGGGCATCATTGGCCTGCCCTTCATGAAGCAACATCTCCAGGGGAATCAGATCCTCTGCCATGCATCATATGCATCTATCAACCCCTAGGTTTGATGGCAATGGGATTACAGTGAGCTCTGGAGAGTTTGTTCATGTATGAGATGTCTCTGTGAAATCTGCTGGGTCATCATCAAGATCATCTAGAATGTCTACATCCAAGTCCTCAGGTTCATCATCTGCATCAAATCCCTCTCCGAGATGTGTTAGAGCAGACTGAGCAAATCCATCTATCTGGCCTTGGAGCCAATCTCATTGATGGGTAATGTCTAATCTCTGTGTCTCAATGGATCTTCTTCTGATCCTTTGGACCTTGATGAGCAATGCAATCTGAGCCTCTTCAATTGCTAACGCTGTTAATATCCATGTCACCACAGATCTGTGAGAGGGTGCTGCATTGCGGGCATTACCCTCCTCTAAAAATCTAAGCTCAATCTCCTTTTTGCTAGGTGCTGAGTGCAATATTAATTCAGACCTCGATGGAGACAATGGAACTCAATGTACCCTTTTTGATATTGATCTCATATTCATCCATGGCTGAAGGATTATTCAATCTGCTTTACTGAGTTATCCTCTCCCTGGCTAACCATTCTGTCTTCAAATGTGAGGGTGCTGCTTCATTGAGTCTGTCGAATGCCTTTCCACTTTCTAAGATACCATTCCTAGCCAGTTTGTATTTCCAGCATAGAGTCCTTTTCATGTGAATCATCTTGCAGAAATTGGAGTCATTCATCTGATAATCAAGGCATTCCTTTTGGTGGGGAGATGACATTCCCCAAGCAGCAGGGGAGATCAGATTGAGCTGTGCCCATAGTGTCTCCATGATCTCTCTATTGATCCAACCAATGCCTTCAATAAAGTTAGAAGCATATCGGATATAGCAGCTGTCCTGATGGCCATGAACATGCCATAACCCAATTCCAGGAATGATAGTTAGTTGTGGTGCCATTTCTAGAAATTGACTTTGATCCACCCAAACCTAAAAGTGTTTGTTGTATTGACAATTAATATCATAGAAGGTGACAGCTCTGGTGATGCCTTCCATGTTGTGCCACAAAGCCTCACAAAGGGCATAGTCCATGTTCATTTGTCTACAAGTGACCCATGCTTTACTTGTGAATGGAGAATGGTGGATGTGGCTTGCCTTTTGCCTTTCTGAAAATCCACCATGGGGTGAGGGACAAAGCAACTGTGTCTGGCACAGGCAACTCCCCCGATACTGGTGGACTCCAGCTTGTGCCAAGCAGCATTAGCTTGATTTACTGCCCAGTGATTGTTGCAGCTTGATTTTTCCACTGTGTCAGCAGCCTCTGCCAGATGCATTTTATACCTGTCCTTTCCTACCATGAATCCAAGCCCATTGGACAGCCAAACTTCATCAAATGGCTTAATGGGATGCAGATGTTTGACTTTGAAATTTCCATCCATCCCAAATGACCTGGTGTATTTCCAGCTTGGATCCCTAGTATTATTATGGAGGCTACATAGGTTGAGAATAGGACTCACTCATCAAGAGATTCATCCTCTGACAACAGCACATTAATCCCAGGCTGAGGACATGCTAGGCAAAATAATGCAAGTTCTCCTGTGCTCAGGTTATCAGAATGATGGCTGAAGCCATGCCTTTTCATTATCTTCAACTACCTCCACTGTCGAGCAACCCTCATGAGCTCTCTGTATCAGTCCTTGCAATGTGCTTTGTCAATATGATGTCCAGTATATGAAGAGGGTAAGGCATTACTGGAACAAGGTGTGGAAACATGCTGGAGGTCATTCGCTAGAGCTTGCTGTAATAGTTCATCGCCAAGGTGCCGCATTCAAGGCTGTCCAGTAGAAAATAATTGAGCACTCTGAAGGTGAACACAGTCTTTGGCCTATTAAAAGATGTAGGGAAAAATCTGTGTTGAAACATTTGAATATCCAGACTCATGGCATTCGGACATTCACAGCATCGAACCTCCAGGCAATGAACTCTGGACTTGTCGACAATGACCATGGTGTTTTCCTTTGGCTGGAACTCAGGTCCGGACACAAATGGCAGATCTTCAGGCTCAAGCAGGTCTTCAGGTTCATCTTCTTCAAACAAATTCCACCGATCAGTGACCACCAGACATTGTTTGCCATCATAGCCAAGGTATATAATAAGTCCCACATGAGCTAGACAACTCCGCTTGAAGAATCACCCATTCCATTGACTGATCCAGTAGAAAGGATTGCTATGATGTTGACTCCTACAACAGCCTGTGCAATAAAGTGGCTCACCAAGACAATCTTGACATTTGTACACCCCATCCTGTTGGCAGATGATACATCTCCTGTCTTCAGGTGGAGCTTCTCAATCAAGGAGGTGATGTAGATATGATTCCTGCCTTGGCAGCCATTGCCTGAGGTAGTCATTTTGACTCTGTATTTTTAAATACTTATCCATAGTTTGAATGACATTGTACATGAACTTGCCATGGTTTTTGGGAGTTGCAAAGGCTCAAATGAGCCTTAGTTCTGCTCGTAAGTATTGT
Source organism: Suillus hirtellus (assembly GCA_016695485.1). Lineage (NCBI taxonomy): Eukaryota > Fungi > Basidiomycota > Agaricomycetes > Boletales > Suillaceae > Suillus > Suillus hirtellus. Next base: position 106,397 of record MU172355.1, read on the forward strand.
CAGAAAAGTCTTCCCAAGGAGGTGGTGCCTCAATAGGCTGAATTGTTGGTGATTCTGGGGGAGAGTTAGGCATGGACCTGTAGGCATGTTGCCTCATGCTTGCAAGTGGAACCTTGACCTAAGTCTTCCTATCTTTGCTGCCCCTTGCTTCCACCCTGTGAGATTTTTGGACTGGGGTGCATCTACCTATCTTCATCTTGTTTATTAATGCTGCAAGCAAGACATCAGCTCAGGTGTAATGAATTGTTATTGCAATATGATGTGGTGCAGTCCTATTGGCTCATTACAAATTCATTTCCATTAATGGCTTAGGGTCCAATATGGGTCAATTAACCTATCATTAGGCTTTGCTCAAAGTTCAACTTTGCACAATTCATTAATACTTTAACCTTGCAAATCCTTAGCTATTTCTGCATTCTGATTCACTATGGCAAGAACAGGTCATTCCACCAACATGACTTCCAGAAGACACAGGATGCATCAACCACAGTCTCAGAAGCTCACAGACAAGGAGATTTTGGAGTTGAAGAACTACCTTCCTGAGTGGACTGCTGCCAAAAGGAGTGAGAAGTGAGCGATTTTCACTGCCATAGCAAGAACAGCCAGGTTGTTTGCTCCTAAGTTGGACCAAAAACAATGGAAAAAGAGGAAGCAGGTGAGGCTTCTTTGTTGTGTTAAAAACTAAATTTTTAACATCACATTCTTTCATCAACTCTTAGGTGTACAAGACTTGGTTGTTCAACAACAAGAAAAAGAAGGAAAGGAAGGACATGATCAAGTATGGGAGGAAATGGATGCCCAGGATGGTGGTCTACCAGCAGAAATGCAAAGAGGTGCTGAAGAGGATTGAGGACAAGTCCGGGGTAAAGCCAGGAGATCCTGGTATGTTCAAACATTATCAGGTGGTGGTGAAGAGAGTCATGGCTGAATTGGATGATGACAAGTTGGAGAAGGCTAAAGAAACAGCTGAAAAGTGGTCCAACAACTGTCCACCTCCGGAGATACAAGCACAAGTCACTCATAAGAAGGATCTGGCATATATGGAGCACTTTTCAAATGAGATGTGGAGGCAATGTGGGATGAGAGTGTTTGTGATGTTGGCTTGGAAGAATGAAAAGGGCGAGGTGCTGTTTAGGATGTGAGTACATTTATCCATTGATGGAGATCTTTCATCTCAAAATATGTATGCAGGCATGATGATAATGAGGCCTTAGGAGATGGGGACAGCTTTATGAAGATGAAGGACTGGGAGGACATTGAGCCAGTGTGACAGGAGTACGTGCAGGAACAGTTTGGTGAGTGTGTGAACCATATATATCAGATTGAACATGTTGAGCATCACAATGATAGGTGCCAGGGCATTGGATAGAGGATGTCAGGTCAAGGGAGGTCAAAAACAAATTCAAAAACCAGCCTTTGAACTCAAAATGGACAGGTAGGGTATGCCACTCCTTCTGGACATCACTGACACCAAACTTGAGGAGAAGAAGGCCAGTGAGGGCCTTTCTTACATCACACTATTGTGAGTTTGTCATTGCATCACCTAACAAATTGTTCAATGCATGGACAAAGGGACATGCTCTGGGAAGGACAAGGCAGTTGTGCCATGGAGTGCCGTTGTACAAAGTCAGGATGACTTCATGGCTTGGATGTATCTTCTTGCAGATGTTGACTTGAAGGAACCTTTGAAGCTGCAAATTTGGGACACCACTACCTTGCTCCATTTCTGGCTCACTCGGCAGGAAACAGGCAAAGGGCCCACATTTCTGTTCAAAGCATGGAAGAACAAAGATGGGGACATGGTACCATCTGTCATATCTGGCAACTTGCCCTCTCCTCAGACTCATATAGTGAGAAGGCAGCAGAGGGTTACCATCTGAAGGCCTTGGGAGTCATTAACAGAAGCCGAGAGTGATAAGGAGAGTGCCACTCATCATATGGAGCATAATGTGGATGATGACCTAGCTGACAGGAGACCTCTGCTGAAGAAGCCCAGGACACAAGGTCCTACACCCAGAGGGCCAGCAGTCCCACGTTCAATTTCAAAGCCTTACCTGGCCAAGCTGGCCAAAAAAGATACATTACTGACATCACAAATGGGAGACCTCCTTGCTGGGTTAACTGAAGATGCAACAGGTGAGGTTAGAGATGACGTTGAAATGGAAGCAAGTATCATGCTGCTGGCACAGAAAAGAAGGTGGGCACTCAAGTCACTGTTGAACCATCCATGAGGATGATCCAGAGTAAGTTGCAAATGCCAGTAGACATTACAACTAGAGTAACCAGAGCATGGGGACACACTTAATGTACATATATCTTCCTGCCCTCATGTGTAATGTCATATGTGCTATTATGTATATGTCAAAGTACTAACAACCAAATTGTAAATGCCAAATGCCAAATCTTGAGTACCAAGGCCTGAGTACTGAGCCCTAAGTACTGAGCCCCGAGTACTGAGCCCCGAGTACTGAGCCCAAAGTACCAAGCACTGACTACCAAGCCCTAACTACCAAGCCCCAACTACCAAGCCCCAACTACTGAGCCCCAAGTACCGAGCACAGAAAACCTGGCAGCGAGTACTGGGTAGGTAGAGTATACAAGTACCAAGGGCTACCTACTGAGTAGTACTGCAATGTGTCTACTATCAGACATTGATCAATATTTACATGTTACTTGAGTCCTCAAAGGCCTCAATGAGGGTATCTAATACCTTCAGCATTTTGGAGGTTGACTCCCTTACCCTTTGCATCCTCTGGAGGTCAGCATTTGCTTTTCACAGCTTGTCACATGTTTCAGTCCATGCCATCCTGAATGGTCTGTCAGCCTCAAGAATTTTGGCTACTGTAGGGGCAGGAACATTTCCATGACACTGTTGGTAATCACCCAGGCGATCTACAATTGATTGAACTTGCAGGATAATAGCAGAGATAAATAATCAACTGTTATATACCTACTTTTAGCTTGATCATAAGATCCAATTGGCATGAACTCCTGAGCCATGGCACGCAGTGCTTTATTGTTGAGTTCTGGCTCAGGCAATTGACATTTGGGAGTTTCTGACATAGCCTGGGAGATAGCATGAGTAAAACACATGAAATGATATGAATATACCTACAAGGTATGGGTGCCTCTGGTACAACCGGAGTGGCCAGATGAGGCTCTGGAGTTGATTCATTCACTGGGGAAATGCCATGAAAGGTGACCATGGGATGGAAAGAGTAACCTCACCAGCCATAGGAAAATTGGGTACAACTGGAGCATCATCAGACAAAATCAAGGTATCCTCTGGACCAAGATACAAGTCCAGGTCATCATACAGGGCCAGTCCATCCGCCAGAGCCAGAGATGATGGATCTGGAAGTATGTGATGAATTTGCACATGTAAAATATGTACATTTGAATTGGAAAACATACTGGGAATCACATTCAACACATCCAAACCACCGGATGACCCAGAATCAGAGTCTAACCCATCATCCGGCCCAAGATGTATATCATCTAATGGATATAAACCATGTCAGATCAATTGACTGAAATCAGAAAAAACAAAACATAGCAAGGGACATCCAGGACTGGGAGGACTCATCCACATCCATTGAAGTAAACAAGTCCACACCCATTCTGCCTTTGGCACAGGTTGCAAAAAAAGAGTGCTTTGTGCTCTTTTTAAGCTCCCTGGCCTCAGCTTCATCTCAATAATTCTGAAGGCTCCTCATGAACATTGTTCCTTCATCACAGGAAGCCAAGGAGGGCTGTGCCCTCCTTTGGCTTCCTGGCCTCAGGCTGCATCCTAATAAATTGTACATTTTGAATGATTTTGAAATACATTGATAAGCAGCTTTTCAAAAAAATTCAAGGTACAATCTATCATGCCACATAAAAGTACATAGTACATAAGATCAGTCTGTTCTATGTTCCTTGAGCAGGATTCTGACAAATG
>MU172355.1:112765-132671 GCA_016695485.1 Suillus hirtellus
TCTGCTCCTCTGCTCCTCTGCTCCTCTGCTCCTCTGCTCCTCTGCTCCTCTGCTCCTCTGCTCCTCTGCTCCTCTGCTCCTCTGCTCCTCTGCTCCTCTCCTCCTCTGCTCCTCTGCTCCTCTGCTCCTCTGCTCCTCTGCTCCTCTGCTCCTCTGCTCCTCTGCTCCTCCGCTCCTCCGCTCCTCTGCTCATCCACCCATCCAATCCTCCAAAGTTTCCGGAAGTCTATCCGGATCTTTCCCGTGGTCCTCCGGACCTATTCTGCTTTGGACTTTGTCCTTGCAGCCTTCCCTCTGTTTGCTTCTACTTGGGACTCGTCCCAAGTAGCCATTATATGTATCTGTATTAGGACGCAACCTCATTGTAATTTCTGGAAGTTCCTCCGGAACTTTCCCGCACTCATCCGGAAGTTACTTGCACCTGTCCGGAAAGTCCTTCCGAAGTTTCCCACGCCTTCGGATGTCCTTCGGACATCTTCGGACATCTTCGGACATCTTCGGACATCTTCGGATACCTTCGGACTTTCTTCGGACACCCATCTGAAATTAAGGGCACATACTCGGGTAAGGGGCGCAGCGCATGAGCTGAAGCCAAGCCCCTCAGAATCAGTCCTACCCTTTGTGCATGGTCTTAACAAAATTAGTGTAACATTAATGTTTGTAATGTCCAGGTAGGCTGACATCATCCAGGCCCATGAGAAAGGGGAATACATCCCTGGAATTGTGGTGTCCTGCTCTAAGGAGCTGTTGAGGGTGTGTTCCATGACTTCCTGGGCATTGCCCAACTGGCATCGCATTGGCCATGATGACCCCCAGGTGGCTAGACACGCCTGGTGCAAGCAAGTCCATGCCTGGGAGGTGTTGGGTGACAATTCCTGTGATCTTCCTGTTGTCCCTAATGTTTCCACTGGCCCACTCACTGTCAACCTTCTGTCTCCACCTGTCCCTTCACCTGCACCTATCCCTTCCCCCACCCCTGTCATTCCCTCACCTCCAGTCATCGCCGAACCTTCCAGCAAGACAACCCCCAAGGTCCAGGACAAAGGAAAAGGTAAGGCCACCTCCGTCAACCTGGAGCCAGAAGTTGGGGGGAGCAACAAGAGGAAGTCTCCAATGATCTCTGGACACTCCTCCCAACCTCCAAAGTTGGCGATGAAGGCTTGCAAGCGTGTCAAGTCAATTCAACTCCCCAAGTCAAAGCTGTTTGTGGAGTCAGAAGATGATGAAGACCCAATTGTTCAGGTATATTTTTTGGCTGATTTGTGACATGCTCTCAATTTGTTGCAGCCAATTTTGTGTGAAGTGCTGGAGGTTGTCCTTCCCCAGTACTCCACCATTATGGTAAGGAAGCCCCAGTTGCCTCAGTCACCCAGTTCCCCCAAGAAGCAAGCATTTGGGCCTGCTTTGGTAAGTCTGCTTTTTTCATATGGACCTTAAATATATGCTCATGTGTCCACAGCTGACTGCTAGTAGTCATCTGGAGGTTACAGTGAGTCATTTGGACTTGTTCAGACCTCCCATGTATAATTCCCACTCATTTCCATTACATTAGAAATCTCCCATCAGTTGTCTGGAGGCTCAGGGCAGTTATCTGGAGGCTCAGGTAAGTCTTAGAAGTTCTCCAGAAACTCATATGTGTATTAACAATCCACCAGGCAACCTCCAGCAGTCATCTGGAAGTTGAGAAGTCCTCTGATGATACTTCCAGTGCTTCAGATGGTGACCCACCGGCCAATACCACATTTGATATCACCATTGCTGGCCCAGTGAGTACTCCAATAAATTCCCCTTTGTCCATCTACTAACAGATACCACAGAATAACCCCTGCCATTATTGTGTCAAGGAGAATTGGCCTGTGCGACTTGATTGAACAAGAGGTCCAGCCTCCCCTGCTTGTCATGCATCTCTGGGATCCCTGCCCAAATGGACCCGAGGGAGGTCTACCACCAGCCCCCCAGGTGCAGTCATGTGGTTGCAGCAATACCATCACTACCAAGAAGACACCTACACCTGCACCTGCACCTGCACCTGCACCTGCACCTGCACCTGCGCCAGCTGGTAAGTCACCCAAACTTTTGATGACTGGCTGACCTAATTTTTTACTTAGCAGTCAGGTCTTCTAGTGTCGCAGTACCTTGTGCAGCACTCAATGTTCCTATGCCAGATCTCCATTCCATGGCAATTGTGATTCGGGATGGTGTAGCTCGCATTGCTATTCTTGAGGCTCAGGTGCAGGAGCAGGATGCTAAGATTGAAACCCTGCAATGCCTCCATGAGAGCCTCTGGCACATGGTGGTTGACTGGCACCCTTCATTTTCACTTTCAGACACACTGGCCAATGCATCAATGTTGCTTGATTAAGGAGGTCCCCCCCATCCATGTCACCCCTCCCCTCCACACTTTCCAACCTCATTGATTTAGACTTTTCAGTCATGGAACCTACACCCTTGACATCTGAGCATGGATCTGCTATGGTAGGTCCCATGGTTGAGCCCACCCAAGTTCAGCCTGAGGGTCCACAATCCTCTGGCAAAATTGTTCTCCTGGATGAACCAGGCAACCTCCTGCCAGAATTCCCTAGTGATATGGTGGTCCCTAATGAACCAGGTAACCTCCTGCCAGAATATGATTCTTCTGATGAGGAGATGGATGTTGAGGGAAAGGTTGATCTTCCTTGTGAGGAGGTTGAAATGGCTACATAATTGCTCAGTGATAGATGTACATAAATATTTTTCAATGCATGTTACCTATGCCACAATTGAATCATTAAATGATCACTCCCGATATCCAGAACTCGAAACTGCAGATTGAGGTAGATATCACCCAAAACCCAACCACCTGAATGTCAAATTATCAGTGCCAAACCCCAAGTCCTGGGTGCTGGGTACCAAGTCCCGACATCCAGAACTCAGGATTTGACATTTTAGATGAATGACATCTTCCAGACATGTTCAAATTAACCTACATATATCTGTAAACATTTTACTAACCCCCAAACCCCAAACCCCAAGACCCAGCAGTCTTGGGTTTTGGGGGTCCAGAACTCAGAACTTGGGAAAATTTGGGAAGATCAATATAATTTGATTTACAATCAAGTTGATTGACAAACACATTGACTTACCTATGTTTGCAATATATTTTTGTTTAGACATACTGAGTTCCAAGTTCCAGACCCCAAAACCCCAAAACCCAAGACTGCTGGGTCTCAGGTATTGGGGGTCCAGAACTCAGAACTTGGGAAAATTTGGGGAGATCAATACAATTTGATTTACAATCAAGTTGATTGACAAACACATTGACTTCCCAATGTATGAAATATATGTTTACACATACTGAGTTCTGAGTTCTGGACACCCAATACCTGAGACCTGGCAGTCTTGGGTTTTGGGGTTCAGGGGTCTGGAACTTGGAACTTGGGAAAATTTGGGGAGATCAATACAATTTGATTTAGAATCAAGTTGATTGACAACACATTGACTTACCCATGTTTGCAATATATTTTTGTTTAGACATACTAAGTTCTGAGTTCTGGACCCCCAAAACCCAAGAGTGCCAGGTTTTGGGTATCAGGTGTCTGGAACTCGGAACTTGGTATGTGTAAACATATATTTCATACATTGGGAAGTCAATGTGTTTGTCAATCAACTTGATTGTAAATCAAATTGTATTGATCTCCCCAAACCTTCTCAAGTTCTAAGTTCCAGACCCCTGATACCTGAGACCCGGCAGTCTCAGGTTTTGGGGTTCAGGTGTCTGGAACTCGGAACTTGGTATGTCTAAACAAAAATATATTGCAAGCATAGGTAAGTCAATGTGTTTGTCAATCAACTTGATTGTAAATCAAATTGTATTGATCTCCCCAAATTTTCCCAAGTTCTGAGTTCCGGACCCCCAAAACCTGAGACCCAGCAGTCTCAGGTTTGGGGGTTGGTACATCTTGATTTGGGGTTTGGCACTGAAAATTTGACATATATATTTTTGTGAGTGTTGTGCTTCTGGTGTTCATGCTTAGAAATAGGATTTGTTGCACACCAGGGTTCAGGTGTGGGGTTTTTCCACTTCAGTCCTCTATTATTGGTCAATGCCACACATGGTTGATTCATGTTTTTGTGCTTAGGGGTTTAGATTTGGTGGTTGATGGTAGGTATATGTACTCATAGTGTACATGTATCCTATGTGTTTGATTCGCTGGTGGCTACATCAGCTGTATGTCTTGATGGAACATATCTAGGCTCACCTATATATGTAATACACCCCTGTTGGCCTGCCCATCTATGTATTATCCCCCACATCAGCCCACCTGTCCATGTAATACATCCTATGTTGGCCCACCCGTCTACATAATACATCCTACATTGGCCCACCCATCTATAAAATTATACCCCACCTCAGCCCACCTGTCTATGTAATAAATATTTTATTGCACCCTCAGCCCACCAGTCTATTTGATATCCCTTTCATCAGCCCACTCATATATGTGATACTTTCCACATCAGCCCACCTGTATATGTAATACACCCTATGTCAGCCCACCTGTCTATGTAATATTCCCCTACCTTGGCCCACCCATATATGTAATACACCCACATTGGCCTGCCTGTCTATATAACAATATTTGCCTTACATCTCTCTTCAGCCCAGCTGTCTATAATATCCTACTCTACATATTACCCAGATGGGACCACCCATCTCCATGAATGATCATATTCCCTCGGCCCATACATCAACATCAAGGATATATATATCATTGGCATACATGGGCCCACCTGTCTCCATTGGAAATAATATGTGTCCAGCCCATCCATCATCATCAAGAATATACACAACATGGGCCCATGATCTGCTGGCCTGTCTCATACAGGATATTATGGAGGTCGGGTGGCCCATATAATACGGAATTTGTCACTAAAGGGGCTCATCAGTCCTCGTTGATGGCGGCTGTAGGGAAAGTTTTATTTAGATTTAGGGAAGTTCAAAATATGTGGTGTTTGTAAAATGTTCACACTATAGAGTCGATTGTGAATAGACTTATTTCAGATGAGAGAACTGTCCAAACTAAATGTTATTCGGTGGGGGAAAGATCAACTACTCTACCAGTAGATAAAGGGAGCCTTATATACTGTAGAGTAAGGAATAATAAAGAAAATGAGGGAAACTATGGGGAGATGTTGCCTTGTAGAGATGAAGGCTTTTTAGGAATGCTACACAGTATGTCATTTTATTATATCAGAGAAAAAAATACATGAGAGCCTCAGAACACATAGTGCATGAGAACAAGAATAATGTAAAGAGGCAAGGCAGTCTGTGCAATGTCCTCATATGTTTTTTTCATGCTAACATAATGAAAACATATCTGCACATATTAGTGCACATGTTGCTTGGCCTTTCAGAATATGCTCTATTCATGTCAATTATGATATTATTGATAGCAGTACACATGGTGGGTATTCTACAGCATTATTGCGAAAGCAGGATAAAAAGTGGGATGGTGATATCAATGGGAGGGGGATGAATGGGAAACAGACAAGAGGTGCTGATAATGTGCATCTTGAGTGGAACCTGAATGTAACATTCCAACAGCAGATGGCAAGCAGGCAACCATTCATAGTCGCAGGCTGCACGATTGTGATAGTGAGCACATGGCATGGAGCGATCATTGAACTGCATCTGAATCCAGCTGCGGCAGGAGCCCCAGACTGGCCCCAGAGTCAGCCAGCACCTTGACTTCCACGAAGCTTGAAGTGTGAGTGCTAAGTGTTCAGCCAGGATAATTAACAAGGTGAAGTATAAGCTAGGCGGCTTCCATGGCTCTTGAAGACATGTAAGTAGTACATAACTTGCTCATGGTAAACTGTCTACTAGTGCTTGATGTAAAGTGGAATGGAAGTATCATTGGTACCAGCTTCACCTCATCATCAAAACTCCCCAACATATATATAGCCATATATACACATGTAACCACTGTAATACACTGTAATGACTGTGACCATTATCTACAACAAAGCCTAAAATATATACCAATATACCAAATTGATTTTTGTGATATGGTCACAGCCACATTACAGATTGCATGATATGCTCACTGCCAGGTTCCAGACTGCTGTATCATTGTATTGCCTTATATTTAGTTATAACATCAGATCATGATTATATCACACAATAACCACCTATCATTGAGCTATGCGAATACATGTGGTATGGTGCAAAATAATCTAACAAGACATGCAAGTCCATGAAAGCAATAGAGCAGATGGGTCAGGTAATGCGAATGCGAATGGAGAGACAGGGTAATGAGCATGTGAAGGAGGCCAGTGATATTGATATGGCTAAATTAGAGTGAGTGAAGATCATAACCATTGAGCAGAGTACAATAGATTGATGAGACTCACCTATTTACTTGACTTGCACTTTGTGAGATCACAGGCTGCTTCCTTGACAGCTTGCTATGCAAAAACACAAACTGGTCATCAACATACATGAATGAGCATGAACTTAATCACCTTCCCCTCACACAAATGAACACTCATGAACACCAACAAACATTGACAAATGGAGACAGGCACCTGTGCACACATGACAGGAAGCAGGCATATATGTTTAGATTGAGATATAAATGCAAAATAATAATAACCAACAAACCTAATGTGCAAGATGCCAGATGCAGACAAGGGCACATGAACAAACATACAGAGATGTACAGTATCATCATCAAAAAGACTGATGGGCTATGTGAGATCATGTCTGCAGAAGAATAGTGGCTTACAATAGAGTAACTCATACAAATACGCCATGTAAACGTCAAACACGGACACACTTTTCCACTGCACAGATGAAAATGTCAATTGATGGCCAGTGTTGTAATATGTGTGCATTGCTGGGAGCACTAGGGGCACAATTTCTGAGAATTCTGCCAGGATGATCATGAGTATCAGTATGAAGGGAAGGGACACATATCCATTCAGTCAAAGGAGGATATAGCATGGATGGACCCCAAACACCAAGACATTACAATGGGAATGTGGTGGGCGGGTGACAACAAGAATCTAGTGAGCAACAAAGAGTCAGAAGACAAGATGCATGCTAGATACGATGCATCGCAGTTTAGGGTTCTCACCCCCTATACTTCCCATATTTCCTTTTTAGTAAAGAGGAGAGACAGGGCTTATCTGTCTCCTTTAGTAAGCTTGGAATTTGTTCATACAGAGCACCGCCAGTGCACACCAGCAAATTACTGTGAGCTCAGCAGTGAGTTATTTACATTTGTATATACAAGTAAATAGTGCTAATGTTTGTTTAATGTTTACCCTGCACCCAGCAATGTTCCTGTGCTTTTCTCCCACACACCATCACTGTCCTCAACAATGAGCTCAATACTTGCACCACTGTATTCGATTTATCTCTCCATTCTTTGGATGTCTCATACTGGCACTCAGCACATTTTTGCTCCAAGCAGGCATCTCTCACTGGGTGTTGGACTTCAGCCAGCTGTCAATAAATGGTATGTTTGTCTTACTACCTATCTGCTGAAGTCATTGGCCCCATGGCTACTGTGTGCTTGCAGATATGTATTGACACCTTTCCTTCATTGTTTTGCTTTCCAGAAATGGCCAGCAGGCTCCCTCCTCTTTTAACCATGAACACAAATACAAATATCACTGCCTGACCTGCTAATGCCCATGGTCAACAGTTCATGGAATTCATTAGGTGGCATCTCCCACAAATGTCTCATCCAAGTAGGTGGTGTCCAGCAGTGCTTAATCACACTGAATATGTTCTGTAGAGCTTCCTCTACATGCACAGCTGGCTTCTGAGTCAAACCACCATAAATTTCACAAGGTACAAAGCAGTGCATTAATGTAAACTATGAGAAGACTAAGTAGTTTTTTTCTTCTTCCTGCTTGTCTTCTTGCCCTGCACAGTTTGCCTTCCTCTTGCCGCCTCCTCAAGTGCTGCCTGTTTGGCAGTCAATTTTCTTGCCCACTTTGCATGTGGCTGCAGTTCCTTGTTCTCGTCAGCCTCCACCTGGTTTTTATGGCAGCAGATATTGACATTGAGTTCAATGGGGTGGTCTGTTATATTGACATTGGATTCGATGAGGGGCTCTGTTATATTGACATTGAATTCAACAGGGGGCTCTGTTGTTGTTGTTGGAGGAGGTGGGATTTGAGCACCTAGATGACATGTCAATTAGCTACCATCAAAAAACCACGGTCTTTGACTTACTTCCTAGTGTCTGAAGGGTGTCTTCTATTGCATCATCAGTGTCAGTATTGACAATGGGAGCTGGTAGTAATACAACAGACTTGTGCTCTGAATGAGAATCAGGAGTGACAAATGGCAAGGCATCCAAGGATGTAAGAAGGGCAGGGTCTATCAGATCATCAGTGATTTGATTGAGGGTTAGATCAGAATCCAATGTATCTGATGTGTCAGCTAAAGTGTTATTAGGTTCCAATGAGGAATGTGAAGATGAGTCTGGTAGTGCCAGAGAACCCTGTGTAACCTGGGAGTGTGAGGTAACCGAGTTAGGCAAAGGCTCTAATGTAGAAGGTACAGTGGTGGGCTCCATTTCAGGAGTCAGTACAGCTTCATGATCCATAATCTTTATTCTTTGTTCTTTGACTTCCTCTACACTAATCGTCACAAAGCAGCAGGTCTTGGCCTTGATGGCATTGGCAACCCTCTCGAGTGCCTCAACACCACCCTTCAGATCTGATGGATTGACCCATTGGGGGCGGTTCCATCCCACAAGTTTGACGTGATAGCAGCAAACAACTGAGGCCTCATATTTCATAAACTTGACAGTAGCTGATGCATCATTGGTCACTTCACCTATAAGTCCTCCTTTAGAATTGTAATAAATGATAAATAATTGAATACTGACAAAGAGAGGCTTGTAAGCCAGTGCAGATGGATAGTTTGGCCCTTGATACACATTCTTTATGGTAGGATGGCACAGCTACAACAAGAATTAGATCTGAAGAGTATATACAAAAAAGAAAAACAAACAATTGAAAATCCCCTTTGACAGCATGGCACTCTCGAAGTCAGTAGCTGTGTGTGCAGTGTCATACTGCAAGTAAACATGTATGAATTGTTCACACTTGGTGCTGGTAAAGTAAGCCTTGGGTGCCATTTGGAAATCCGATGTGTTGTGGACCATAAAAATGAAGGCTTCAATGCCAACATGTTGTGACATGGCATTGAGCTATGAGTATCATGTTAGATGAGTAGTTATACCAGAGGAAAAAAAACCTACCTCTTCCTTGATGATCTGGAAGCTTTTTGTGCTCTCAATTGCCTTGACATGAGGGGTGATGTTGGGTGGATGATCAGTGGCACATTTTTTGACCTCATCAAACTCTTTGATGAGCTCCTCCTTTTCTTCCTTTGTAAGGCTGTTGTATGCAGCTCAGTCATTGCTGATCTCAGCCATCTTTGACCACTTATCATTGCCTGTAGAATAAACATCAGCAGTGTTAAGGTCATACTCTTGTAGGATCGGATCCAAAGGACTTCGGCCTCAGCTCGTGCGCTGTGCCCCTTTCCCAAGTACTGTCCCTTATTTCAAAGTACTAACAATGACACATCCGAAGGTCCGGACGAGTATCATAGTATATCCGGATGTCTTCCGGATATCGGAAATGCGTATAAGGCTAATCCAGACGTATCTGAACTAGAAACTAACAGAGTATAGACTACACAAAGGTAGAGCCAGAGATGTAGACTTATCGGAATCTATCCGAAGTCTCGGAGGATGACAAGAGTAAGAAGTACTCAAGTCCGGAAGATGGAAAGAGGACAAACTAAGATGATATTTGAACTGAGGTACTACAGGACATTTACACGAGTTTATATACTAGTAGGCATAATGAAAAGATCAGTAAGCAGTATCTGAGGCTATGTAGAAAGCATATGCAAAGGTTAATAATCATGAGTTGGAAATGAACATAGGTAGACGGATCAGTAATCGTACCGGTAATAGATATAGCCGAAACAACGGAAATAAGGAAATACCGAATAGGCTGTGTTTAACATTAAATGAACAGGAAATGAAATAGGAAGCTTATCTATATTGGAATGGAAGCGGATCTATGCATCGGACCGGATCAGATCTAAGGTCTGGAGTCCAGAAGAGAAGCATGGATATTATGGGATATGACAAGCAGTGTGTAAATACTAAATACTCTTGTACTTATCAGAATTGCGCTTCATACCCTTGAAGTGGACCCATGCCGACCATGCGCTGGTTTTCTCTTGCTTCTTCCATTGAAGTTTTGAGCCCAAGGAAAAACACTCCAAATAATGGTGTTGAGGCTTTCTAAAAATCTGTGCAAGCTTGGTAGCTTTGTCCTCCAGATAGTGGAGGACAGCTTGTACCTCAGCATCTTCACTAGAGTGTTTGTCTCATTGTTGCTGAGTGAGCAAATCTTGAAACTCTTTTGAGACTTTGACATAAGGCCTGTGATGACACAAGAGTAGTCACCATACATTGTGAGGGCGAGGATTCATTATGCTGAGAATGAGGACAGGCTTTGGTCGTTTGGCAAAGAGCAATTCCAATATTTTGAGTGGACATACATGATAATATATAGCATGGCAAGGTCAGTGGAGTCAATATCAAATCGTTACATATTTGAAATGCAACTAACATCCAAGAGCATCACCTACACAATCACTTCAGCATCCTCCTCAGTAATATGACCTTCCTCTGTAAGCACCCTGGCCCACCACTTGGTCAGGAAATTCAGCTTGATATTAGCACAAACAGCATGAAGCATGTCTGGGAGCCTGAGGGCTTCAATTACTGTTTCAGTTTCAGGACCAAATGAAACCAGGATGTCTGGCTGGACTTGCAAGGCAGACATGAGGTATGGGTGAGACATGGTGACAGCCACCTGCTTGCTAGCTGTCACAGACAAAGAACTACTAGCCCTGACAGGGCTGGATGAAGCACTAGCACGGATGGGGGTGATAGGCCCAGGATTGGAGTAGTTATCATCTGAGTCAAACTCACAAACAATAACCAGAGCTTTCAGGGTGCGCTAAGTACAATGCATGAGTTATTGCCATCATCAATACAAATATATCGACATACTGAAGCCATTCCACATCCAGTCCTTTTTGCACCTGGTGACGTCCAAGACCTTGTAGCAATCAGTATCACAGGAACTGCTTGCATGACCCATGTAAGGGGAGACCCCTGTGGAACATATGATACGAGGGATGTGTTCAAACCAATGGCTTGGGCAAGCCTGCCAGGTGCATGGCCACAGACTTGAAAATGACACAAGGTTCTTGACATGGGTGCAGGGATGAGAGGAAGGATATTGGATTGTGTTGATGGATGTGATGGGGTCATACTAGATGCTGAATGTGTTGGCCAATTGTTGAGCACATGGGAGGCTGCAAACCAATGTGCGAGAGGAGTTGCAAAGTGCTCGATCAATAGCTGTGACATCTCTGTGACTGCCTGATGTAAATTAATGTCCTCACCAAGCACCCTTGGGCTGACATAGATGTCAGCTTTCAGCGACTCTGGAACAATGTCACTGCCTGGAGCAGTAGCACCAGGGTGATGAAATAACAGGGTGGAACCTTGTCATATCCCGAATTCTGGACCTACATCCAATAATATTCCCACACCTCATCCGGACCTTCAGATGTCCTATCCATGTCTCTAGTACCCATCCGGATCCCTGCACCTCTGCACATCCATATCCGCATGTCCACATCCAGATCCCTTATCCTTTGCAGCTAGCCTGCATCATTCATCCTTGTCCCATCGCCCTAATGCCACATCCTATATATCCACGCATCTCGTCCGGTCCATGTCTGATCCGGTCTGATCCGATGTATAGATCCATTTCCTATCTGATATACGATAAGCTTCTTAATTCATTTCCTGTGCATATAATGTTAACACAGCCTATTCAGTATTTCCTTCTTTCTGTTGTCTCAGCTATATCTATTACCGGTATGATTACTGATCTGTTTACCTATGTTCATTTCCAACTCGCATTTGTTAACCTTTGCATATGCTTCATACATAGCCTTGGACTCTGCTTATTGATCCTTCCGTTATTTCTTGTAGTATATAAACTCATGTATATGTCTTGTAGTACCTCAGTCTGAATATCATATTAGTCCTCACACTAGATCTCAGTCTAAGTCTTCATATCAAGTCTAGTCTTCCAACTTAGTCAGTATCCATCTCAGGCCTAGGGAAGAATTCCCTAGGCCAGAGTTCCGATCCTCCGATCCTCCGATCCTCCGATCCTCCGATCCTCCGATCCTCCGATCCTCCGATCCTCCGATCCTCCGATCCTCCGATCCTCCACCCATCTGATCCTCCAAAGTTTCTGGAAGTCTATCCGGATCTTTCCCATGGTCCTCCAGACCTATTCTGCTTCGGACTTTGTCCTTGCAGCCATTCCTCTGTTTGCTTCTACTCAGGACAAGTCCTGAGTAGCCATTATACATATCTGTATTAGGACGCAACCTCATTGTAATTTCCGGAAGTTACTTGCACCTGTCCGGAAAGTCCTTCCGAGGTTTCCCATGCCTTTGGATGTCCTTCAGACATCTTCGGACATCTTCAGATACCTTTGGACTTTCTTCGGACACCAATCTGAAATTAAGGGCACATACTCAGGTAAGGGGCACAGCGCATGAGCTGAAGCCAAGCCCCTCAGAATCAGTCCTACCCTTTGTGCATGGTCTTAACAAACCTCCTGTCAACCTATCAAGCACAGTGCACTGTAATATATATATCAGCGTGATTTAAATGTAAATGGAACCTTCAATGCACCAGATCAAAAATCAAAGAATGTATAGTCTTGGTGTGTTCGGAATGAGCCTGCCAACTATCCATGCACTGATCCTGGGAGGTTTGTTAGCTAGAATTATAAGATGAAGCACCAGTGCGGTAGTGAGTAGATGTAAGAGAGTGAAATTCATGGTTGAGGTTGGTGTGATTGCCATCATTGTGCATTCGATGAATGAGCATAGCAAGAACAGCTACTTTCCACTGATCTTGAATTCCTGCTATGCCAGCAAGCATCTGTGGATGTGGAAGGATGGCAAGGGTTTCGGCGAGACCATCCACTATTGGCTGGTGAGAATACTGTGCCTGAATCCAAGTAGACATGGTGGTAGGAATTGAGGAAAGGAATTGAGGAACATCAATTAATGAAGATGGCCTAAAGTGGCTGTGCACAAACACTTGATACAATGTGAGTCAATCATAACTCTTGCATGATAGCATCTGAATTGACCGCTGCACTGTAGATATTCAATAAACATGATTAATATTGGGCTCTATCATACAAATATTATGGTACTACTAAGTCCCAGATGCCAGAGCACAATGATCTGATTCTTGACCTTCAGCAACCACAAAATGGTTCATGGAATATGATCAACCAGACCTTCCACTGGTGAGCTGAACAGATCTTAGGCATTGTTCAATGTATATCATAGCAAATCATAGGTCCATGTACTGTATTCCTACTACAAATTATCTGCAATATGATGCTCAAGTCTGCTAATGTACCCCTCAACTTGCTGCATGTGTTCTCCATCATAAGGCTCTTCACTTTCAACATCTTCAACATCAGCTGAACCATCAGTAGGCATCACACCAGCCACTGCCCTAATGTGTGTACCTGGCTTTGGTGGGCCAGAATAACCATGAAGGGCCTGGGTTTGGTGAATCTGTTGTAAATACCACAAGTTGAGGGGGTGGAGCTGGTCCCATTGTTGACCAAACTCAGAGGCAAGTGGGGGATCATCAGTGGCAAGGGTCACAATAGTCTGGGGGTAGTAAACAGCATCATCACATATTTTCATCAGCAGGCAGCCAATTTCCACATTTAACCTCTCTATCTCCTCCTTGGTGTGCATACCATCAAAGTATTGCATGGACACTTGTCGATAAAGAGGGTTTGCCCACCATTTGGAGTGCAACTGTGCATTGCCATCATGAAGTAAGTCAAACTTGGCCAAAAACAAAAATTCAACTATTTGTTCCCATTCAAGGGGAGGGCATGGAGGGATCATTTCAGCAGCATATTTGTTGTACCATTGAAGGGCATTTTGAATGGCTGATGCACAACTTTTGAGAGCCTTGGAAATCTGAGTACAAAGTTGATAACCTAAGTTAAGATGTGTCAGTATCATTTTGTAGAGTACAGCAAAACTTACTGAGTCCATTCATTTGCAACTTTGTGAGCTCCAACAGTCGCATGACTACCAGCCTCTCAATGTCATCAAAAGCTTTAAAGAAGAGGTGGTGCATGATATGTGACTGCACCTTGATGTGTTCTGGGTGATCTGGGCCCCACCTTTGTTCAATCCCCATCTGGTGCTCAAAATCTTCAATGACCTCCTGCTTTTGGTCACATTTGGCAGTGGCATGCGTGTGGCATCGCCTAATGTTGCCAATCTCCTTTGATGAGTAATTTGACCTGAGGTCCAGTTTGCTGAATTCGGTGTGTGCGGCATTGTATACTTGCCTGTCATAAAGAAGCTAATATAAAATAGGACAATCCTGTCAAATAAAACTTACAATGTGCTGTCATATTCAAGTAAGGCCTTGACATAATCGATTTCAACAACAGTTTCCTCTTTCTTGCATGCCATCATTTGCAATGACACCTTCTCATCATTCAAATGACTTTCAAAAGGCACATTGTGTGAGATTGAGCACTCATCAAGGAAAGTGGAGGTGGTGGAGATTGTCTGCAATGCTTGCACATAATTGTGATAAAGAAAATTAGCTAAAGGTGTTGTGAGCTGAGTAAATTGAAGGCAGTTATAGATACATACACAAACTTGCGTATTTGTCCATGTCAGCGAAGTGAAAGTGCTCATCCAAAGCTTGATGGCAATGAAACTCAGTAGCATTCCAAATTTCAGAGGTGAGAGCATTAGACTTGGAAAATACTTGCTCGCATGTCTCAAAGTTTTCCTTACCAGTGCCAACCTTGTACTTTGAGTGGTGCTGCACAAAGGCAATTGTGTGCGTGACTGTGGAAGGTAGGGACGACACCTTGAAGGTTCAGTTGTTTGATCTGATCAGCTAGCGAACTGCAGAGGAGTATCTTTTCCAGGGCGTATTTAATGTTGTAGCTGTAAAGAATGTTCTTGCCAAACATGTCCATCAATTTCTTGAGGCTAGCAATTGGATATTTCATACTAAGTACTGAGGGTCAGTGTTATGTCATAATAATTCTAATGACACTTACAGCTTGCCACTCCGTACCATATCACATATGGTAAGAAGGAAGCCATGACAGCACACAGTAATGAAAATTCTGGACTTCTTGAAGATAACAAATATTTTCTTGCGGGATTCCAGAGCTCTGTTACACCATTGATCAACACATATGCTTACTGGTTCTGAAGAGTCAGCTGAATCTGGCTCCTCAATCCAAGGATCATCTGGATCCTGAGCTTGGACCAATGGTATGCCAGGGCGAGAGTTTTGGCAAGCATTGCCAACCTCATCAGCAAACTAATCAACATAAGACTCACTGAGCCAAATAGGTGAGGTGCTGGAACAAGGGTCTGGGTGCTCAACTCCACTGCAAACTGCAGGGTCCACAAGCTTGGCAGAGTTGTTGCCATCACAGGCAAAGATGATGGAGTAGAGCAATGGGGGCTCTCCTTCGAGTGTGTACTGGCATGCAGTGCAGGAATTAAGCATCCATCAGTCTGGAGTATCTCTCCCCAGACACTTGTCTAGGCAATGAGAGATGCATCATTGTAGTTCAAGGTATACATCATAGGCAGCATGTAGTTGATCAGTGAGGTACCACCAATAACATATCTTAAACACAAATAAGTGCGGAAATGATGCTGTAGATGACGGCACTTACATGATGCATGTGACAGAGTTTTTTTGCTTCTGCATGAATGCTGAGGCGAGGACAAATGTGGTGGGTTTGTCAATAGATGGCAAGGGTCCGAACAGTGATAGCCATGCTTGGCATTACAGGCGATGATCTGATGCATCCATAACATAGTAAAGTTATGTTGGTGAATGGAGACTTGTGCTTGCATTGGCAGATTGATCAACCTAGAGCACAGTAGCTGTCAGTAAAGGAGCGAACATCATGTAAATAACTCACTAAATATATCCATGACTTCTATTTCGAACATGTTATCAGAGTCATTGATCTGTGGCTGTTCTATAGGGTCATCCAGGTATGCAAGTAGCGTGTCTGTGAGCGCTTTGTATCGTTTGGTCCATGCAGCAACCTGGTGGGCAATACATAGGCTGCAGTCGCACTTGTTGGCAGGCCTGGTAGCGCAGTGTAAGACCACATAAGTAATTATGTGGGAGCAACTTACTTAGCATATGGATGAACCAGTTGCTCGAGTTTACCCCAATGGCTTGTAGTGAAGCCTTCTTCACCAGGTGGAGTACAGCATTGATGTCCATGAAATTGGTCTCTGCATATGTATCTGCAGCAGTGTGCAATTAATCAGCAATGTCAGACATGGCTAGGGACTCAGAGGCCAGGAGCCACTCGCGTTCATGCAGAGGAAGCTCTACAGAACATTCAGCTTGGCTAAGACAAATTGAAATATCATACTTTTCAATAGCGCAGCACAAACTGCCTTTGCTTCTTCTTTGCACTGCTGGACACCACCAACTTGCATAGTTTTGACCTTGCTACCACCTACTTGGATGAGACATTTGTGGGAGATGCCACCTAATGAATTCCATGAACTGTTGACCATGGGCATTAGCAGGTCAGGCAGTGATATTTGTATTTGTGTTCATGGTTAAAAGAGGAGGGAGCCTGCTGGCCATTTCTGGAAAGCAAAACAATGAAGGAAAGGTGTCAATACATATCTGCAAGCACACAGTAGCCATGGGGCCAATGACTTCAGCAGATAGGTAGTAAGACAAACATACCATTTATTGACAGCTGGCTGAAGTCCAACACCCAGTGAGAGATGCCTGCTTGGAGCAAAAATATGCTGAGTGCCAGTATGAGACATCCAAAGAATGGAGAGATAAATCGAATACAGTGGTGCAAGTATTGAGCTCATTGTTGAGGACAGTGATGGTGTGTGGGAGAAAAGCACAGGAACATTGCTGGGTGCAGGGTAAACATTAAACAAACATTAGCACTATTTACTTGTATATACAAATGTAAATAACTCACTGCTGAGCTCACAGTAATTTGCTGGTGTGCACTGGCGGTGCTCTGTATGAACAAATTCCAAGCTTACTAAAGGAGACAGATAAGCCCTGTCTCTCCTCTTTACTAAAAAGGAAATATGGGAAGTATAGGTGGTTCTCACTTGATTAGTAAGCAGGCTTGCGCAATAACTCAAACAGCACCAGGTTTTGCAAAGTCAGGCACGTTTGTACTTGTTTGGTGTTTATACCTCCGACGTTTCCATGTTTGACTCTGCTCTGATCAATGCATAGTGTCAGCATAGTGGCCCTATATATGTATAGAAGGAACAGCTGTCTTCCTTCTCTAGTGGCAGAAATGGAGGTTTGTTCTGCTGTTACAACCCATAAATTTTATCATGTTGAGTAGTACATATAAGTAATATCATTGCCAGCTTATAACTATCATATATAATGTTGCTACCACCTTACATCTACAATATAATCTCACTGCCACTGTGGTTCAGCTGCATTTACTATGATGTCATTGTGGGGAGCCTTTGTAATGTGCCAATCTCATATGACACGCACATATATGGGGCCATAACACTCAATCATGTGAAATGTTTTTAATAAGGTAATGTTACCTGTTGTGACATTTGGGCAGTTTTGGTGATGCTGATGGCTCTCAACCTTATGCTGACATCCACACCGCCACAGGCAAGTCAGCCCACAACTGGATTGAGGACCTGCATGATATGCAAGTAGAGAATGTATGCGGCCGGAAGGATGAGCTTTACAAGCTTGATAATACTGGGTTTCAGTGTGGGCGAGAAGTGGCAAAGCATACATCACTGAACCGATGAACTTATTAAAATGTCATGGTAGACTATATATTGATAACAATCACAACAATCTCTGTAAATGTGGCAGTGTGTGTTACATAGACATATTTGACCTTACATAGGCACAATGTGTTTGAATTGCAGCCAACCACATTTTCCTGTGCTCTATATACCATCTTCTGTTTAGATTATCCTGCAAATAGGAGATTGCACCCAGGCCAACTCAATGAAATGGAGGGCCATCAGTACCATCACAAGGGCAAAAATCACCGTCTATCATTAGTGCAAGAACCCTGTGTCGTGCCACAATCAGTAAATCAAGCAGCATAGGTCATTTGTTTCCTATGTGGCAGACACTTGCCCAGGTTGACTGAAATATCCATTACACACTTCATACAGAGTGTTGTGACAACTTTAAATCAGTTTCATCATTGAAGAATTTCATCGACAATGCATTTGCTTCACTACTTGTAATAGTAGTGTCAATATATGCCATCTAATGTTCTACATAATGTTGCTTGTGGGAGTCCGATATTCACAGTCACAGGGTGCACTAGTGTTTGTAAACCTGTGGTCTAGGCTTCCATAACTGACAGGATATTACTAGATTGCTGTATCAAGGAGTTTGTTGCAGAGTTGCTCGGTCCTCTACTAAGCATTATGCAAGTTGATGGTGCTCCATGAAAAAAGCAATCTGCACACTTCAAAGGCAGAGGTTCCTTTGGTAAGTGGAGAAACCATCGTGGGTGTTAGCACATCAAAAACAATGTCAGCCGATAGGATATTAGCCGACAAAAATACCTGTTTTGAATATACAAAGGTCTAATCATATGCATGAGAAATGGCAAGTGTATCACAAAAATGACACAGCTACAAATATTTTAGATACTTTGCCACTTTGTTCTGAAAATCAAGGTAATGTGCAACACTGACACTGATATTTACTTTGTACATGCTTGACAGTGCTACACATTTTGTGCAGAAGACTCAAGACCAGCCTGTTTCAAAAACAGTGCAGATGTTAAACCCAAAGCCCAGCACTGTGCCATTGGTACCTGTTCTAAATGGGTCAGACACATTCAATGAATTGACGAGGTCATAATGTTCCATGACCTTGACACTGAATAGTAGGATCACAGAGGTCAAAGGATATCACAAAGTATGTCTTTTGTCTGATTTGGCACTTACACTGGCTCATTGTTCACGCAGGTAACATTTTAAACACATTACAAATATCTGTCATGAAAACAGGTGATCCCACTGGGGAAATTTCACTCACTGATTCCACTATCTACTGAACTGTATTTTCATATTACAATGTCTTCCATACTTTATTTACTCACCTGGTGCGTCCCTATTCTCTGGATACATCAACTAAACTTATTCAGTTCTAGGATGTTGTTGACCTCCTCAGTTGATGGCATTGCATTTAGATATCTTTTGGCAGTTTGATTTGCAGGCATGCAACATATCTTTTCGGGTGCAATATATACTTTGGTCATATAATGCAAGAACTTCCTTGCCACTTGGGTGGTATTGTACATTAAAATAAATCCAGTAGTAGTCAACATGTTGAATGGTACAAGAATTTGGACTGCCAATCAATCCTTTCCAGTCAGAGACTGCTAATGACCTTCTCGACGAAGCATATTGTAGTTAGGTACCTTTTGAGGACAGATTGTGAAGCTATGTAGCATACTTCCATTGGCACAGTCATCATGTTAAGGTCATACTCTCATAGGATCGGATCCAAAGGACTTCGGCCTCAGCTCGTGCGCTGTGCCCCTTTCCCAAGTACTGTCCCTTATTTCAAAGTACTAATGATGACACGTCCGAAGGTCTGGACGAGTATCGTAGTATATCCAGATGTCTTCCGGATATTGGAAATGCGTGTAAGGCTAATCTGGACGTATCTGAACTAGAAAC
>MU172355.1:149850-168868 GCA_016695485.1 Suillus hirtellus
TTAGATGACCAGGAATTTAGGACTATGGTATGGCCTGCACAATCTCCTGACCTTAATCCCTTGGAACATCTCTGGGGTCACCTCAAAAGAAGGCTTGTAGAGCATGAGCATCCCCCTAAGGGAATGGAGGAGTTGTGGAGAAGGATTGAGGAGGAATGGAACAAGATACCAGCTGAGGTGTATCAGAAATTGATTGAAAGTATGCCTAGGAGGATTGAGGCAGTAATTAAAGCCAAAGGAGGTTATACCAAGTACTGATATTTGTCAATACCTTAATTATTATCAACAGTTGCAAAACTGTTACAATAGTATCTCTGTCTTAAAATAGCCATATCTTCACATCCCCTGGGCCAAATCATGTAACCCAAGTGTCTATGTGTAGCCAGGGGTTGGCTCTCAAATATCTCTCACCAACATAAAGTGTGATTTCCATGCATACAGGCACACTAATGTGTACACTAAAAGAGTACCAAACATTGTAACGGTTTTGCAAGTCACTGTATATATGGCACAAACCCACATACTGATTTTTGTAAGGCACACTCTGACTACTGGGTTACTCCATTAGTTGTAGACCAGTTCAAGGGTGAAGTTAAAGCTCAAGATATAAGTGTTTTCAATCCTGACATTATCCTCACCTGATAATTTCTTACAGAATGACTCAGGCCCTGATGATTGGCAAGATCAGCCTGTTGAGGTTAACCTGGGCTTACTCACTTGTGTTAGTTGGCGAAATGCTGGCTCCAAGATATACAAAAAAATGTTCTCAGTCTTTGATGAATTGGGCATGTTTATTGCTGCTTGTCATCATCATTTTGTACTTCTAGCCTGTGACATGATCCAAAGTGGAGAATTGTTGGTTGACTCCATTCATTGTTTGGTAATTTCACACTGATTTGATTTGACAGGGCTAAATATCCACTTGCACTCATTAATAAGCTCCTTACAGTATATGGAAAAAATGGTGCTTGCGCTTATGACATTGGATGCACCTTTTCCAAGACCTTAAGCAATAGCTCATTAGGACCATGAGCAGCCAAGTTAAATTTTCAGATGACAGTTGGAGCATTCCATGGGCATGCACACAATTGCAAATGCCAGCTGGTGTGGCATTCAATGTATATTCTGGGCACTGGACACAGTGAGGGCGAAGGATGTGAGCACATATTTTCTGCCTTGAATAAGCTTGCTCATAGCACTAGACATGCAAGCCCATTCCACTGGTGTAGAGACTAATATCTCTGTGGGCTTGCAGGGATCTAAATTCCCAATGTCCCAATCACTTCCTAATATAGCACGACTCATATCTCACCCAGCGCACTCAAGCACTTCATTGGCCACTCATGCACATGAGTGCTTTAGTCACACATCGGCACGTGCGTTCTTGGTTCTGTCGCTCATTCTCCATCCATCCATTCTATGTCCATTCAGTTTGTCAGTGCATATTCCCATCATATTCCCATTTATTCTGACATATCTCCAGCACTTATGGACATAATTCTGTATGTTTTGTCATGGACCCTTATATTACATGTTATCTCATATCCATTTTGCTTCTTGGTTTGCTTTAGTGCCTGACAACGCTTAATGTTACTTAGTATATATACTCACGCCTAACTGTATAATCATTATCTTTCTGCCTGCACATCATTGGACTCTAAGTCTAAGTTCTCCCTTGCATCTACCAACCAACATTAAGTATCTAAGTACAATACAAGTGCCTGCCACCGTACATTACTAGAAACTCTGTCAATTTGTTTTCTGACTCATTAAGAGTCACTCCACTCCACCACCCACATGCGTGTTACCATTGTAGTTGCTCATCGTTGCTCATTAGTGCTTCACATCACTTTCACTCACTTGCACTTTGCTCATTGTCATGCGCCTTACCAGGCTTGACCAAGCTCCCAGTCCAGTGTTTCCCTCCACATATAAACTTAGAGAAACCTTCTCAGTAGCAATGCCCTTGGGTCGACACATAACTCGCTCATCAAGGACTACTTGAGTACATCTCACAACCACCCATATATCCACACTACCAATTCCTCTTCTACACTGGCATCAGGCCATTGAGAAACACTTTACTTTCTGGGATGCTGACAAGTATGCTGTGCTTTGTGCATAATTTCTTCATGCCCTCAATTACGGAGCTTATGTTTCTCATTTTGTCAGCCAATTTTTTGTGGAATCATTATTGATAAGCAACCAAACAGATTAGTGTGCTTGCAGCTGAACTAGCCATCATCCAATCTGAGCTTGGTCTTACCAACACCAACTTCCCTCATTTCCTCCAGGAGGAACACAATTACCTTGATGGTTTGAAATAGCCACCTGAAAGAGATCACCTCTCTGTACGATACATTGAGGTGCTCAATGAACTGGCTGAGCAATGGTATTAATATTAACTACTTCATTGATGTGTGGCTCTGATACTAAATAAATAGGGCTAATTGGGACTTAGCATGTGAAGCTGCTAATAATTCCCTTGTTGTAATTGCAGCTGGTAGCTTGGAGCAGATAAACAATGCACTTGCACAAGCATGAATTCAGGTGGATTCCTTATATGCTAAGTTACAGCATGCTGAGGCACTGGTGGCATCCATAGAAACTCTCTTAGCTGTTGATGCATGATGGGAGATTGGTGGCCAGGAGTACAACCATTTCAAGGAGGAGGTGTCTCTCGCCAATTATTGCAGTGCACTTGATGACCTGGAGCACCTGGTCATCATGAGGCTATTTGAGCTTTCCAAGCTGTCATTGTCTGGCATAGGTGTCTACTTACCCCAAATCACAATCAGTGAGCTAACATATTCTTATTTAGGGTATAAGCTACATCAACAACTTGGCAAAGTGTTACAGAGGTGATCAGAAGTTATTCACAATGCAATCAACTGCTACAATATCCAAGCTACTGCTCTAAATCCACCAAGACCAAAGATATCCTGGAAGGACATTGCTGACTATAGTTTTCTTAGCAAATTTGATATTCTGTGCTATTCCCGCACTGATATTCAAAGCAGTGACTGGGCGACACCTGCTTATCAAGAGGTTGTTTTGAACCCACAGTTTGGGAATGACCTTCAATGCCAATGGCATGTGTGCAAGGTCATTAACACTATTCATTCTTTTTGCCTAGATTATTACATTGAGACACTTCCAGGGTTTTCAGGAATCATGGATGTTGGTGTCCACCCTCACTCCATGTCATCTAGAAATAATGATGCAGAATCCGCCCATTCTGCCCATATGTATGCTTCCCATTAGTGTTTGTGTTTCAGACTAATTTATAACACAGTGCAATGAGACATCATTGACAATATGGATGCTATTGAACAGGAAGAGAATGATTTGTTGACATGGGACATGGCTGACTATCTGCAATCCATCCTTGATTAATGTTTGTGTCGCTTTCTGCATTCTATGTGATTAATGATGCTCATAATGACAATGATTATGCTTCAGTGTTCCTTTGGAATTATTCACCAGCCACTGGCCCTGGAGACAATACTGAGAGAAGATCATGAGTTCATTAATTTCCTTCAAACAAAAACTGCTGTGCTATATCCTACATCCAACTAAGCCATTCATCAAAAGTATTATGCAAGTATACTTCTACATCCTTTCACATGAAATGCATCTTCTTGGCCAAATTAGTGTGTTTGTCTTTAAAATTCTTCTTATGCTTTAGAACAGCAAGAATGGCAGTCTGGAAGCTACCCTGAGATTTATATGGGTGTAATGTATAGTAATTGAGGTGGGGTTGCTTCAATTAGTGTATGAACATCATTCTGCTTTAGAACAGCAAGAGTGACAGTCTGAAAGCTACCCTGCCTGACTTGACTCAGCAATTGAGGTGGGCTGACCAATACTGAATAGTATTAATGTTCACTAAAACCTTTCCAATGGTAGAGCAAACACTCCTAATAATTAAATTATTAGTTTTGATTGCTACTGTCCCTGCAGTGTTCTACATTATAGTATTATAAAGACTCTTCCATTTTCTGCCTACTGTGCGCCAGCTACTACATGTTTCAACATTTAACTGAAATGATCTTGTAAGTTGTCAGAGTGCAGTCTGACTATTATGTGTTACTAAATGGCCTTTGCTAGTGCCCTCAACTTTTATGTTCCAACTACAACAGTCTCTTTTCAACATCATGGCTATTACTCCCCCCAAGGTAAAACCACTGCTGCAAACAACTCCTGGCACACCAATCAAGACATTCACATTAGTACTAGGACCTGGTGATTTCACATTGTCTAGCCTAGCTGCTCTCTATATGTTGACATTTGCACAGGGTTTCAGCAACAATGACTGTCAAGGAGCTGCAAGAGCTTTGCTCAGGCATGATGCACATGCTGATGGTGCTCAATATCACACTAGCAAATCTGGCCATCTTCACCCAGCATATGCTGCTTTCACTCAGACTAAGAGTAAGAAGAGGAGTCTCGTTCACATTGAACTAATTAAGGCTGTGCTCCAAGATCTTTTTGATGTGGTTTTCATGTTTCTTTCTCAAATTTCATGTATTGTCCAGGTAGCCATGCAAGACTGCATTGATGGTGGAATCTCTTTTTTTATTCGATGCCTGGGTTCTAAAGTCTCTCCAATAATCTCACCTGAAGAACTTCCTCTTGACCTCTACATCACTCCCTGTGAACTTCAAGAAACACCACAACACATTGGTGGAAATGTTGCTGCTTTGATATAGGCCTTTGCTAAAGAATTTGCAATACCTCATCTTCAATGCTTTTCCAAGTGCTGTAAGTCAATTGATTTTCATATATACTAATCACACTTCTAACACAGTTCTGAAGTTCCTGCAGCACACATTAATATTCATGGTCCACAGTGCCTCCCTACACCCATGATTGCCACTGGAGCCTGTATCCAGTGTTCCATGCAATCACCATATGCTTTTGCCAATGCATTCCAAGCTCAAGCTCAGTTCAAAGTCCCACCAACTAACATCCTATCTGTGGCCATTCATCAGAGAGTAGAATTAGCTACCAGTGCCATAAAGAACCCAACAACACTGCATTCACAGCAGATTCATCAATGTCAGCTGGTAGATGTATTTGTCCCTGGAGAGGAAAGTACAGGTCCACTTTTTTGGGTTAGGAATTGTGTCATGATGGTACAAAGTTTGGCCCAGCCCTTATTAGTATCAGAGCAAACACTGATACTGCACTTGATTGGCTGGGTCTTGGGGATGAGATTTTACTTAAATTGTGAGTCTTGATTGGAACTACCTGCAGCAGCCGATGGGAGGTGGTGTTTAGATTGCCAAAGTGGGACCTTACCTATAAACAGGCTGCTATTCTGTTGAAGGCTCTGTTTGCTGACCTTCAAGTTCAAGCAAAGGTTGTTAATGTTGGTGTATTTTTGTAATATATCACAATCGTCAAATCCACACTAACTCTTTCAGTATTAGTATTGGTCATTGTCATCTGCACTGACCATCATTCTTAAAATGCTCGGAATCTTAGTTTTTGTATGTGCATTTTACTTTGAATTATTATTCATGTAGATCTTGGAATCCATTTTTGTTAGGGTAAATATATGTGTCTATCTACTCTGAGCCCACCATTTATGGACCAGAACAATATTTGTTTATTGATGGTGCATTAAATATCTCATCTCAGGTGTGAACAATTGTGCTGATTCTCTTGCAGAAAACAATGGTCTCAGTCATTCCATATTGTCAAGAGTGTTCCTACAGGTCAGTGTGTTCAAGTGCCACCTTGTACTCATCTGAAGGTTGTCTTAAGCAAAGAAGTGTGAGCTATGCTCAAGCTCAGCCAACAGGCAAAATAATTTGTCAAAACTGCAATGGATGACCTGCTACTACAGTACCACAATCTGGTGAATGACAGAGAAGAGATAGGATTTATCAACAACAAAGAAGATGCAAGGATGCTAGCAGCTACACTTGTTGCTGGAATAGAGCTAGATTAACTTGATTGTCTCGAAACCTGGAACCCTAAGTGACTGTACCTTTGTCATGCCCACTTCCTGACTCACATCAGAATACCCTATGGCAAGTGTTGTATGCAAGTCACAGTGATCATGCATTCATTACCACAATGAGGATTGATGTTCAAATGTTTGAATTCATCCTTACCTCTGGCTTTGCCAGTCTGTGGTACCACAAGTCCATCACATGTCCTGATACCAACTCACAGGGCATTCCACCCCTGAATCACTGTTTACTCAATGCTGGTGGAGCATTTGGCCTCATGCTCCACTATCTCAACTCCACAATGCACAAGACTAGCCTGCAACAAATCTTTGCATTGATCCCTTCCACTGCTTCTTGCTATCTAACCTCTGGACCCATACTCTTACAAACACTGTGCTCTATGGTTGATGCCTCAATTTGATGGCCACAGGCCTGATTTCGAGCATTGTAGTGCCCTTGTAGTTGCACATGACTCACGCTTGGAAGGTGCTTTCAGAAGCATCAATGGGCTCAAACTCCTTGTGCAGACTTTACACGGTATTGATATTGAAAATGCCACCTACAACGGTTGGCTTTCCAAACATTTTGTCAGTTCAGTCATAGCATTTTCTGCTGAAGGTGCATGATTTGGTCTTTCCCCAACAATTTGTACTCAATAATCAATTTACAAAGGCGTTGTGATCATGGCAAGGACAAATGCACCTGGAAGTTGGCATGATTCACATCTCGCCTCTCACATATATACTAATCTCTGTCTCAACACACCTCCTGGCTACTACATTGTCGCAGATACTGTGTTTCCTTGTGGGATGACTTCCATTGATGGTTGCATTTGCACACCTTTGAAACATGACCAAGTTTTGCATGGGTCAGCTGCTGAGATAGAAGAGCATATGGTGTTTAACCACCAACTACTCTCTTACCGTCAAACCACAGAATGGGGCATGTGGGCTATCCAAGGCGCATTTGGAAGGCCACACATGCCACTTGACATCACCAACCAAGAAGCTCGCAGTGACCTTATCAAAATCTGTCTTCAGCTGCACAACCTGCATGCCATACGTGTTGGGATCAACCAGATATGGACCATGTACATGAAGCATTAGCAGGCTACTGAGGATAACCTGGATGTGTGGTGAGACTTTGAAAGCATGCTATTTTCAGAGCAGAGGAAGAAGGATTGGGTTTCACGCTTCCATGTCATGTTAGAATTCCAGTAGATACAACATGTAAAACTTATAACATCAGATGAGGAATGCAATGAAGTGTCATTATCACAGATAACCTTGGATGCAAGTATGAAAGTGGATATGAAAAGATGGTGACCTAAAGATCCTCAAGCAGAGGGGAAGTGTGCTTTGAGTTGCTGGATGGTGAATGGTAATTAGGCCAACAACTCACCTGATTGATTTCTCACAATTGGGACATGCCCTGGGCTACAATACTCCAGAATTTGTTTGAGTAAGTGTTGTCACAGATAACCTTGAATGCGAGCATGAAAGCGAATATGAAAAGATGGTGACCTGAAGATCCTCAAGCAGAGGGGAAGTGTGCTTTGAGTTGCTGGAAGGTGAATAGTAATCAGGCGGACAACTCACCTGATTGATTTCTCACAATTGGAACATACCCTGGGCTACAATACTCCAGAGTAAGTGTCATCACAGATAATCTTAGATGCGA
Source organism: Suillus hirtellus (assembly GCA_016695485.1). NCBI lineage: Eukaryota > Fungi > Basidiomycota > Agaricomycetes > Boletales > Suillaceae > Suillus > Suillus hirtellus. The sequence continues at coordinate 157,494 of MU172355.1, forward strand.
GCATGAACAAGCGCAAGATGTTTGAGTCAAACTGAGCACAGACGCAGAATGGTGAGGAGCAACAATCTCTACATTGTACATTGGTACCCTAGATACATTATATGTATTATAACACAATCAGTGAGATACAACAATCATTACATGGTACATCAGTACCCTAGATACATTGTAAGCATCATAAAACAATCAAATTTCTACTGACCCCTCCTTTTGAATGGGCTTGATAGGCTCATCAGTGATGTCCTCAAAGTATGGGCGATCAGAATACTTGAGACACCCAGAGGGGCCAATTTTCTGAAGGTGTGGTGGCTTGTGCCCCTCAGATGTGGTACTTTCACCTTCATCAGTAAGCCACCTAGTGGATCCCCCACCCTTAGGGTACCACTCTTGATGCAGATTCTTGTGTTTGGGCATCCAAACATGCTGACAGTGTGTGGATCCACTCATTTTCATCATCTCAATGCAAAGCTTGGCTCAATCATGTTCATGTTCAATGTTGTACATGTGAGCATGCAAATCAAAGAGTTGGCCATGCAGAATTTCTGTGGCAGCTTGGGAACCACAGAGCTGCTGACTTTTGGTAAGTAGATGTATGGTAGCAAGGCTGCGATTGGCATGATCTTTGTCTTGGTTGCACTGGGTGGCTGGGTCAAATGCAGTGGAAAGTCGAGTGAGTAAATTCATAGCTGCTGCTCCTCAAGTATTGTGACATGGAGCTGGGGCTTCTGCACAAGGAGTGGAGTGGGCAATGGCTGTATGCTGGATTGGGGGGGAAGTATGCTCATCCTGGTTCTGGTCAGAGACAACAGACAGACTGTCATCATCTTCCATGGCATTGTAATTTGTGTCATTCAGGTCACACATTCCTGCACACTCGTTAATGAGTTATTTAATGTGATGGGTACATGTAACTTCCAGAGGGCACATGCTGTCTCCAGTCGGCTTTGTAGTCTTGACCAACTGTAATTATACTTGTGATTAATGTTGCAGTCATGATACAAATTGAATCATACCTGTTTGAACTCTGTTTCGAGTAAAGTGAGTTTGCATTCAGGCCAGTGCTTCACCTTGGCCCATTGGCCAAACTTAACTTGACCAGTCTGCCACCCACATTGACCAAGAGGGAGCTCATCTTGGACTATGTCGAGGAGACTTTTAACATCCAAGCTAGTATAATTGTTGGACCCTTGAGGGCGGCCTCACCTCACTCGTGCTTCTGCTTCATCATCCTCATCTCTGTCCTCTTGGGAATGCTTCTTTGGGTCAGAGTATCCAGCATTCTCCTTCTCCTTGCCTTTGCCCCTTGGGGCTTTGGCCTTATGACATACACCTGCTCTTTTGGTGGCCAGAATGTAGCCACAGGCCTCCGCAATACTGGTGGGGTGGATTAAATCCATATTATCAGAGTGAGGTAGGGGAATGAGCACAGGATTAATTGTATTGGTGGTTGGTGCCTCATGTAGAGCAAGGCCACCAGGAAGGATGAAGATGTGCCTTTGTGGGACTGGAAGGCTGAAGTGAATGCATAGGTAGAAGCAAGCTGCATGTATATAGTTAGTAATGTCAAAAATATCATATGATACTCAACATACCTGATAACCTGGACTGTTGCCATGTTTGAACCGACAGGACCAATCAGATGTAAGAGTTTATAATAAGATGAGTATTGGCTGCCAGTAAACAATCGTTTGATAAGACTTATGTTGCAGATGCCTGGATGAGACACCCAAGTGCCATCATTATCACAGGTGAACACATTTCCAGTGTGGTCATAGTATAATTTAGGGCTCAGGTAAGATGGGGTACTACCAGGAGGTATCATGGATTGTGGAGGAGGATTGTGCACTGTAGTTTTAATGAAAATGATGCTTACCTTGTTGTCCTCCAGTGCATGCTTTTATATGTCTTGAAAACACCAACTATTGGATGCATAAATGACTCTAGATGTTTGTAGTCATTAGAACAACCCTGTGGTGGTCACAGGAATATGTTAGTATACACATGAAATCAAGTCTTTAATATAAAAAACAGTCGCAGTAGCTTGTGGAACAAGTTGTTTCCACAAGTCTAGACTTATAGAGAGAGAATGGTGTCAGCACTGCTCACCTTGTACCCTGGCCAGTCACAGTGGTACATGTTGGTGTCATCTGCTAAAAGCAATCTTAAAATTTCAGCTGAAAACTTTGCCAGGGAACTCAGGGATGGGACTGCATATATTGGAAAATGTTTGGACCAGGTGGTGACCTTTGCCATGCTGAACATGTGTCAGGCAGACCTCAAGTCTTGGATTAGTCAGCAGATAACTTAGGTGTAGTGGCCCAAAATGGATTTAATCTGTCATTTATAATCTGGAATAATCTGTAAGGGGGTCAAAAACAATGTTTTGCAAATTCAATGCAAACGAACAGCGGCATCATGGCACAACTTCCTTAAATGGTCTCTTTTATTCTATCTTATTTTATTCTGCATTATTTCAGCCTATGGATAGTCACCGACTTTGACTGCCAAAATTTCAAGTTAAGCTAGACATTTATGCCAATTTATATATTTATTACTTAATTTGTTACTTAATCAAGGTGAAAATGTCTACAAAATACATGAAGTTTTCAACTGCCCAAAGTTTGAAGTATTGTCTTCGCATTTTGTACAACATGTAAAGTACTCTTAAATATTGCTAACCCCGATGTGTGTGTGACTTGAGCCCAAGTGACGCCATGTGGAAGCTCAAGTGACAGTGTGTTACTGTACATGCACTTGATCACATGATCAATCAAGATATTGCATTCCTAATGAAGACATCAATGTCGCCTTGTCCCATCCATCATCCTCGCTGTTGTAATAAACTACCTTAACTTCATCTAGAATATCATGTGGTCTTATTCCTTGTTCGAACCTATCCAACTTATCAAAATAACAAAACACCACATGCAGCACCATCGGGACCATGGCCAAACATGAGTCTTGCACCAATTTTTGCACACTTGTTAAATTTGACATCACTGGTCTCATCTTGTAGACATTCAAGTGTCTAGGAAATTTTCAAATGCCTATCTCAGGGACTTGATTCTGTCACCATGGGCACTGGTGCAACCAACCACACTTTGGTGTCTGATAAGGACATACTTTTCAGATGCCGTGCAGAGCCCCAGCTATATATTTCCACCATTTCTTCCTCTCTACTTTTCTTCTGTGTCTCCCCCAGCCCAAAACATGGCAAGCGCATTATCACGGCCTAGTCCCATAACTATCACTATCGACCTTCTGATCAACGAGTAAGTAGCAAGCTAGATTCAGTTGTCCATAATACCCATGAACACACAGGAATATGATTGAGGCTGACCATGTTACAAATATGTAAATTTCAACCAGTCAGCATGGTATAATTAATGTCTGACTCTATTGTCTGAAAGGTCAAGTACGCTAGAGCAGATTTGGGATGGACTCAGACTGAATAATGTGAACAAGGACCGTGGAAGTCTACCTTGACCAGTCTTATGACCATTGTGCAGCTGCATTGCTCTTACAAGACAGTACTGAGTCCTGACTATTCGGTGAAAGATACCATGCATAGTATATGGACCTGGATGAGGTCAGGCCCAATTCAATCTGCTATGGGGTTTTCTTCTAATACTTACCACACAAAACTTCAGTAGGTTGCAGGGACCTCAACATTGTAGAGAGACAGAGCCTCATTCAAACCAGGCTGAATTCACTGTGCATGATGCATATTATGAAAGGTCTTTTGTGTATCTACATACCATCTTCAATAGTTCCAAGCAGTTGCTATAGGCCTGCTAATAGGCTGCTTGCTGTGCTTTATGAACTTGTACTTTGGATTGCAGACAGGATGGATTAGCATGTAAGTGTTGCCAAGTAACCAACAAGACAAAATAACTGATACTTTACTCATGAAGGATGTCACTTCAGTCTGCCTTGATTGGTTTCTTGCTGTCCAAGATGCTCCCGACCCCACTTTGTCCACAAGAGATTGTTGTAGTGCAGACTACTGCAGTTGCTACTGGCACAGTGGGTCGTATTTCAATCTCCTTCATATTCAGCTAATCACTTCCTTTACAGATGCCATTAGCAGTGGGGTTTGTTGGAATTTTACTTGCGTTAGGTCTACTCGAGGAGGAAAAGGATGGAAGCCCACCAATTTGTCTCTCTTGGCTTGCTGCCATAGGATGGTCATTCTCAGTCGCATTTTTCAGAGTATTCTTGTCACCTCCCATAAGAAAGCAAGTTGTGCGTATTATAACTCTTCTTCATTGAAGGCCAGTCTGATGCTGAAAAGATCATCAAAGAGCAACTGGCATTTCCATCTGGCACAGCAACTGCTCCTACATTGAATGCCCCCTTCAGATACTACCTTGCGACACCATTCTGGCTATATGGTGATTGATACAGAAGACTTGGCACAAACCATGAGCATGGACAAACCTGGGAATCATCAAGAAGCCTCCACAGAAGATGACTTTGACGAAAGAGAGGTTGTTCAGCGAGAAGGCTGAGAAGGAGCTTTCTTGCTTCTGGGGCAATGACTCTAGGGTGTGGGCACTGGAAGAGACTGATTTGAATCCTGTAAGTGGACTGTGGAAGATCTCGCAAATTCTCTTTGCTTGGATACAACCTGGCAACATGGTTGCAAACATCATTGCTGGAGGTGTCACAGAAGCTGGCACTCAACAGTATGGTTCTCCTTCACTATGTTAAATATGTGCTGAGGAGTAATCACAGAGCTGAAGACCTTATGCAGGACCTCAAGACTGGTCATTTGATATGTGCTTCCCCAAGAGCCCAATTCTATGGCCAACTTATTGAATCATCATTATCAATCATTGTTTCAGTGACTGCCTACACTCTGTACCAATGAGCATATACAATACCTGGGCCTTCTTTTCCTGCACCAACTGTGTACGTCTGGCTTAGCCTGGCTCACCTTCTCCATGTGATTCCATCATTGCTGGCTGGTTTGGGCTGCTTATATATTACTTTTGGCAGGTAATGGGTGAGCTGAGGATATGTAATCATAAACCAATAAGCATGGTACATTTGATGTCTAACTATATTGTCTTAAAGGTCATACACCATGAAGACCCTGAACAATGGGATTGGGCTGAATAGCATGACAGAGAATCCTGCAGTATTTATCGAAGGAAGCCTTGCTATGAACATGTAAATGTCAATTCATCAGCACAGATCACTTGACATCTAACTATATTTTGTCACAGGTCAAACATGCTGGAGCACATTCTCGAAGTCCTTCGAGAATCTACTATTGCAGTAAAGCACAGAAAAGATGACAAGTCAATGGATAGTAAAGGCGAAATTTCATGCAGGTAAATTGAATTGTGTCACAAGGTTTAGCATCTGTAACTCCCCTCCTGATCAGTGACAGTAGCTAAGACTTCACAGATCACAAGAATAGTGGCTCCATGCCTATGAAGACCTTTTTTGACCTTAATCAGAGCTTCCCCCAAGACCACAACTCCTTGTCTGATCTCAACTAGGGATCGAGCTAATCCCCCTCCAAACAATTCAGATTGCTTGCCGAGCTTCCTGCACTTCGATAGCAAAAGTTTTATGTCAGGCACTGATTCTGTCTGCATGTCAGTAATGTCACGGGAGGAGCTATGCAGAGTCTGTGCAGTGGTGAGTACATCATTCACAAGATTGATGAAAAAACTGAGCATGCACTACATCATTCTTGTCATATATCTTTTATTTCAGACTTAATGCATCAGTATCTCCCATGTCGCTGCCACCAGACTCTACTACCTGAATTAGACTCATTAGAATGCCTCACATGACCTGTGCGTCTGATGTACCTGCTCTAGGTCTGGAGATGAGAGTTTGAGGTATTTGTACCTTTCCATCTCCCTATAATTATAGCAACCGCAGGAATATGCAGGGCAGCCTTGTCCATACACATGATATTCAGGGCCACCACAGTCCTTGTGACTTTCTGGGGTAGAGCTCCTTGATTGATTGTCCCCTTCGCCTCCTCTGGGAGCCTCAATCTTGAAGTTAGCATTCATCAAGATTACTTCAGCTCCATCATTGAAATCAGAGGGACAGGAATCCATGCTACAGGAATCCAAGTCAGAATTGAATGTCATGTTTGCTAAGTACTCTCTGAATCAGGTGAGTGATTTAAATTGACTTTGCCTCAAGCCAGACCTCTCATGCCCCAATTAGGATATCCTGCCTTATATATCCAAGTCATCCTTGTGAACTCATATGGTTTGAATTTTCGACTAAGTGACCATATATTATAACACATTGTCGCTGCTCACGATAGATACAGGCCTGATGTTCTAAGGTCAAACTGGAATACACCACACCAGTTTATGGCTGCTCAGAGAGGAGAGCTGTGACAAATTGAAATACTGCACTACTCTGACCAAAATATCTCATTTTAATGTTTCAATGCACAATTCAATTTAATTTCAAGTCTGTACTTCCATAATGTCTTTATCATCAATTACATCATTACCACTTTCTCATAACCTTCCTGGCTCTCTTTGTGAAGGCCCCAACAACTGTGCAAGCATACAAAACGCTGACCACAAACATGAGGTGCAGGGGTTTATGGTATGCAGATATTTATTTTCCTTATTCACAAGCACTTAGTTTGATGTAGATGGTACTCGACAGGATCAATGATGATGACAATGACCAGGATCTATTATTTATTCAGCTCAGCCTTGACACTGTATATGCAAGTTATGCTGCTGCACAGAACCGTGTGTGGCAGTACACTCAATTGTTGACACTTCTGAAGCACAAGAAAAATCTGTGGGCACAGAGAGTCAAGAAGGCAAAATATGTGTTACCAGAATACCAATCTAGATGGGTGTCAAACTGCCAGGAGTCTTGAACCATTCTGCTATTGCTTCCTCAAGTCGTTGCTCACTCAAGTGTATTTATCTTATTTTTAGCAGAAAAGTTCTCACTCAATTCTCTCTACAATTAGCATTAGCTTTTTCTCTCATACTACAAATGTACTGCTATGTAGTGATATAATGATGACCATCTATATTGACTACTCGTATACAGTACTGATGTTAAATGTTTGTCTGGCGCTTTGGACCTATATGGTGAAATACCTAAATGAGGACGATATTGGTATTGTACATTATGGCTCAGTGCTGAGTGCTCAACCTTTTAGCACCTACTACAGTACTGGAATGCACCTACTTCATCCACCCGGGATTCTGCTCACCATCATCTTTCTAATGGTGTCCTGTGGTGCATTGCATTGCTCATGGGACAAAGACACAGATTTTTGCGGAGTCGACAGGCATCATGCTACATGCAAATATTACCAGAAAGTAAGCAAGTTAGCTGCAGAAAAGAGGTGGGACCATGCAAGAGAGTCAACATCACAAAATTTGACCACACAGCTCAATGCAGTTAGCAGGAACTGCATCACACCTGTAAGTCACCAATCTACTATGTACTACTAGCTTGCAAGTTGATTCACATACCTTCCAATCCTTAGCTCGAACCAATTCGATCTACAAATATTCATTCATTGAAGCCTATAGCCCATTGCAAACCCACAGGACGCTGCCACCTGAGCCTATCAACCAAGCCAGGACCACTCACGCAAGTGCCTCGACTTTTGTATCTGAAGACTCGGGTGCTTTGGATATTGCCATGGAGGATGCCACTAAAGGCTATAGTGATATTCCAGGTGTGCTCCATCGTGACAGTTTGTCGTACCTCTATCTTACAAATTATGAGTAGACTCAGGTCAGCATCCCTCATGGCACGCGCATATAGTCCCAAGATCTTTTGGCGATGTTCTACCTACTGACAAAGATATCAACCTTTCTGATTCCTCTGGAAATTGCTCGTCTGCTCTCCCAGAAACTCACAATCCACCACAGTGCAGGATTCAAAGATCTATTCTAATGTTGCATGACTCTCTTCAAACTGTGTTCACTACAATTGGACTCTGTCGAAAGTATCCCAGGTGCCCCTCATTTGAGCCCAACAAATTCATTCCATCTTCACTATTAGCTACAACCTGTCCAATGATTGCAGACGTGCACAATACTCAGGAACACGATCCATTACATGGGGTCTCTGGACCACCCTACCCCTTTCCCAACATGACCATCTACCATCTTATGACATGGATGAATTCTGGTACCCATCAAAAATTAGAGGCAGAGGTATCGCATCTTGTTAAAGACGTGATCCAGGTGGAGGACTTTAATATCAAGGACCTGGATGGATTTTCAGTAAGGAAGAGTTTGCACATGCTGGATAATAATGGTAGAAAGGGGACTATCACCTTTCCGGATGACTGGCGGGAGATAGATATCACAATTGAGATACCCACAAGGTCGAAAGAGGACTCATCCAGATCATTTAGCATCCCTGGCTTTCATTATCACCTACTGGTTGCTGTGATTCGTTCCACGTTTGCTAATATTCAAGCCAGTGCATACCATTTATTCCCTTTTCAGCACATGTGGAAGGATCCTCTAGATGACCATCAAGAGCACATCTTCAATGAACTCTACACCTCAGACTCCTGGTGAGACACTCAGGATGACTTACACAGGCAACCAAGAGAACCTGGCTGTTCACTCAAGCATATTATTGCCAGACTTATGTTCTTTTTGGATGCAACACATCTTGTGATGTTTGGAACAGCCAAAGCATGGCCCCTTTACTTATACTTCAGAAATTTAATGAAGTACACATGCTCAGCACCTAAATCTGGCACATGCCATCTTGTTGGTTTTTTCCCCTCCATAAGTGAATTGCCTCCCATGCTTTATGTCACTCTCACATCGGATTTTTAGCTTCTGAATAATGTCAAAGATGTCTTCAGCACTTTACATCGAATATCAAAATCCGGCATGGCAGTGCTTTATGTGCATTGTTGACACGATTTGTTTCATGCATGTTGGAAGCACCTTCTGGATGTGGAATTCATTTATGCTTACCACCATGGAATTGTGCTTCAGTGCCCAGATGGTGTGTATGGAAGGGTATTTCCATGTATTTTCACTTACTCGGCCAATTATCCAGAAAAGTAATTTTCTTCTTTTTTCATTGACATACCAATCTTTGTTTCAGGATTTTAATAGCTACAATCAAAGACATGGGCTCTTGCCCATGTCCACGGTGTCTCCTGATGAAGGCCTCATTCGACCTCCTGTGTTTGTTTAGAGACATGCGAAATCACCTTGCCAATGTCTGAGTCTACAGTCTAGAGAGTGTAACTATGGCCCGCAACTTCATCTATAACAGGGAAAACACTGTCAATGGCTCAAAGGTACAGGCGACTCTTGGCAAAGGATCCTGGGTGCCAACCATGGTGAGTATCTTCAAAATTAATCCCTTCAGGAATACTAAGTATCTTCAACCAGAATGCATTTGTAGAGAAATTAGGACCCCTAGGATTCAATGTATTTCACATGCTCATTGTAGATTTCATGCACAAGTGCAAACTAGGTACATGGAAAGCTTTATTCACACACCTCATCCATCTGCTTTATGCCCTTCCTGGCGGTGACCACCTAGTCGCAACCCTTGACAATAGGTTTGTCCTACATTGTTCTCATCACTCAAACTGACAGCATTTAATTTAGATTTCATCATATCTCTTCATATGGTCATGGAGTTATTCACAAATTTGCAAACAACACCTCTGAAATGAAAAGGCTCACAGCACAAGACTTTGAGGACATTTTGCAAGTATGTTCTATTGGTTCAGTTATTGACATGTGCTATCTAAATCTTTCTTAGTGTGCCATGCTGGTCTTCCAAGGACTTTTCCCAGAAGACCATGATGCACTCATACAAACACTTCTGTACAGGTTTGCCCAATGGCACATGCTCACCAAACTCAGGCTACATTCCGAGACCACCTTGACAGTCTTAGATGAGATGTTCAAGAAACTGACCCGTCAACTACAGAAATTCCAAGATTTCACATGTGTCGCCTTTATCACACTAGAACTACCAAAAGAAAAAATGCTCATGAGCATAAGGCCACCCATGAACACTCAGGTGCAGACAACATGAATCCTGAGAGTGGTTGCTGAAAGGGCAAGAAATTTAACATGAACACTTATAAATTTCATGCTATGGGGGACCACCTACACTCAATCCAACTCTTCAGGACCATGGACTCCTTTACATTGCAAATTGTACGTTAATCTCTACTTTTTCTTTACATATCAAATTGATTCCTATCCAGGGAGAGTTGGTTCATAGACCCTTAAAGCATTCTATCCGCTGATCAACAAACTCAACATGCCAGCTCAACTTGCTAAGCACAAACTTTGTCGTCAAGTCCTTTGACAAGTGGCAGGACATGATTTGCACTCTATGGAACAGCTGCTGGTTGACCTGCCTGTAGGGTTGAAGGATCATCATTATATTCCAATACTTTGCCACAACAATCCACTGGATTTCTTCAGATTTCTTCGAGATCATGATAATGATCTGGCTGTAGCAGTAGGTGGTGCCATTCTCCTGACATTTACCTTACTCACAATATCATGCAGGCGTTTATACCTAAACTCAAGGACCACATATTGTATTGTCTTCGAAACTTAGACGTCAGCTGTTGCGATCATACTTTCACAGATGCCGAGCGCAATTCAGTCATAATATTAAATAACAGGCTCTACTCTGTCCACACAATGCAGGTATACTATGTACATGATCAATTTTTCTGGTGTATGATGCTTCATTTGACAGGTTCATTACACAACTTACAACCTTCAACAAGAGTATGACATGATCAATCCTTGGACGCATGCTGACATCATGGTCTTATCTGGGGAAACAAGGCCCCAACATCCATATTGGTATGCCTGTGTCTTGGGCATTTACCACATGGATATATTGCTCAATACTGAAGGTCCAAAAAAAACGCACCAGATTGAGGTTCTCTATGTCAGATGGATGGCACCCTTGATCGATCACCAATCAGGGACAAGCTGTGCCCAACTTCCAAAGGTTGTGTTTGTTGAAGATTCTGATCATGATGTGTTTGGCTTTCTTGATCCTGGCTAGGTCATCAGAAGTGTGCATCTAATTCCCATGTTTGTTTCTCATCGCAGTGTCATGTATGGTATGTGATTCATACCATGTCAGATATATATAGAGAGACATAAGGAAGATATGAGAGACTGTCTAGCCCTCTGTCACTAAGTTACCTCTCTATTTTTCCTTTATTTCATTGTCTTGTATTTTATTTCTCACTTTTCAGGCTTATTTTACCTTGTATTTGTATCAAGCATGTGACCTTCTGTTGATTTCTCATTGTTTATTTTTATTTGGCTTCTTTCAGCCACCAAGTTTTGTGTCTCTATTTATTTCTGACTATTTATTTTTATTTG
>MU172355.1:169385-186516 GCA_016695485.1 Suillus hirtellus
TTCTAAGCTTTATGTGTATTCATAAGACTCTCTCTTTCAATGGAAAGTGAGACACATCTAAGGACGACAAAGTTGAAACAGACTTTCATAGGTTGAAGCATGACCTACTAGGCTGAAACAAACCTAACGAATTTATCCAGAACACAGAACATTCCACAACAACTTTGTATAAGATTACACAAGAAGAGGACAACAAACTAAATCCTCCCAAGAACTCACCATGTTACCTCCCATGAAGTAGAAAAGTTGGAGACTGTGGACTTAAGGACTGGCAAGAAGTCTTCACCATATATAATTGTGTTGTCATTATACACAACTTTCATATAAGACCCTTAAGTAACAAGACAGCGGGACCACTTCTCTTCACCATGGAAGGTCATTTGCATGACAATGTGGTGAATTGAACGACTGGGAAGCTTTTTATGTGGGCATGTAAGTACCACTTTGTATCCTGTTGTCATTTTAACTGTTAATTGCTCAGATTCGTTGACCAGGACATGTTTATGTGTTATACACACTATGGGATTGGGCACCCTATTGTTCTGCGTCAACTGACAAGGGATTGTGCCAATGCAGAACTTGTGGATAATCCAGGACTGGAAGAACATGAGAATGATGACGATGAGTGGGAGAGTGACAGTCAACCTCATCGCAGTGTGGGTGGAGATGAAGGAGGGCAGGAAGATGATAGTGGCGAAGATGAAGAGCAGGAGTGTGACGATGACGAAGAGTCAAGCATCCAAGATGACGAGGAGATGGAGGTTGGTGAGGACATGGATGAGGATGAGGAAGTAGACAAGCACAATGATATATTATTATTCTGATAGCTTAGCATTCACATATACCAGTGCTGGAATTTTTTGTTTTCATTATACTTCCGTTGCGCATTGCACCTCTTTCCTACTCAGACTCCCTATGATCTACCAGGGAATCAGTCCTGACCGAAAAGAATGAGTACGCCCTTGATTGCCAGATCAATTTAAACTGTTAAGGAGTCTGCATGCCAGTGCTAGCCAAAAACCTGTCACTGCTGCATACTTGACAAGATTGGAAAATGGCTTGCATATATCATGATGAGCCAATATCAACAGCAGCTCTCTTCCAAAACTCTAGGATGTTGGTCTCACCTACAAACACTCAAAGAGTGTTGCAGCTGAACGCGAATGACAGGTCTCAGTGAGCAAGCGGCCCCATTTGCTTGATTGGGGGCATCGATGTATCCTGTTGCTCACGCTGTCTCCAGTAAGGAAGTGGCTTTAATGGCATCAGAGATCTCCGACATGATAGTGGGCGGTACCAATTCCCTGACCAGGACCTTCATGAACCTTGCAGCTTCCTTGCTGTAAATGTAGGAAATGCTCCAGGCTGGTATAGGCATGGTGACTATCTGTAACAATAACATGTAGACTGGAATAGATACTAGCTGTATTATGGAGATGAATTTAATCTACAAATGCAAACAGTAAATGTGCAAAGAAACGGCACTGTTATCACTTTCTAGCAATTGATGAGTTCATTCCTGAGAAGGCCTAGATGAAAGGGCTTGCCACTTACTGGTGACATCCATCCAAATGTGTAGAATATGCTAAGACTTACCTTCCATTGCTCTATATGCTCTATACTTTCAAGAACAGCAGCATGTGCTCAATTTCCCATTCTTCCTCCAAATGCAGGTACAAAGTTCACTCTTTTCAGTCAGGACTGATCCTCTGGTAGACCATAGGGAGTCTGAGTAGGAAAGAGGTGCGAGAATCTTGGTGTGTTTGAAGCCATTCAGAGGCCTACAAGACTCGAAATTGATTTAAATGAATTTTCATTATTTTCACTATTTTTGAACTGCCACAAACATGTGAAGTCCAGACTTTCGAAAATACCCTTTGGGATTAGTCAACAAACCTAGAATGGCATTGGAGTTGCCACCACATCACCAATGTACTAGTAAGTAACGATCTTCATCTCAAGAGTCCTGACAACTATCATTTAGCTTTAAATTTTAGCTTTTGAATGGTCAATGGCCAAACCCACTGCACCTGCAAACATCGTCAAATGGGTCAATGAACAGTATCCATGTCCAGCTTTATATCCAGTAAAATTCTAATCAATGGTTTGCATTTTTGATATTTAGTATTCACCCACAGGTTTGGCTTTGTGACTGTTGCTCATGGATCGTGTCCTCATACACCCTTTCTCCAACTGATCATTTTCCACAGTTTAGTTTACATGTAACTTCTCAATTTTTGCAGTCCAACCTTACAGACTCCACCCTGCTGAACACCAGCCTCCCACAAAACATCTGTACCATCAAAAGTGCTTGTCTTACAGGCCAAGTTCTCATAGAAATTCATGCCATTAGCAACATTGGCATTAGTGCATTTAGCTTGATGAATGTGAGGTGAAATCACACAGATCAAGTGGACTTGGCTGGCCTTCAAGTTAGGGAGAATTTGGAAGAGGAAGCAGAAGAGGATGAGGTCCCAGTCTTAAGGTATTCAAGAGGCATGCTGCATCTCGAGTTATGTGATGGTTTCACAACTATCAAGGCTGTGGAATATTGTGCTATACCACAGCTTGAACTTGGTGTTGCTCTGCTGGGGTACAAGGTATGCATTGGTCAGTCACTTTGCGTGTCGTTTTAATAGAGTCACAGTCCAGCTGTTAGATCCTCTTGAAGGATGTACAGATTCACAGAGGCATTATATTCCTTGAACCTGAGACAATTGAGCTGAAAGCACATCAAACAGAAGACCATGAAGTCATGCAAGATGAAATATTTCTGCACCACCTCAGACAGAGGCTTGGGTGAGTTCCCTCCATTCAAATAATCATCAAACTAATTGATACCCCTTAGACAACCTGACCCGGAGCCCAATCTACAACCACCTTGTGAGGCAGAGGCTCCACCATGGGCACCTTCACTTTCCAGGGTTCCATCTCATCCTGTTGCTAACAGACAGCCTCAGACTAATACCATAGCTTCACATCACCAAGGTATTTAAGGAATGATGACTTCTGCAGATGGTATCTGGCTCATCTCAACTGACCACAGTCCCAACTGTTCATCCTCGAATTGGTCCCACACTGGTCCAACGCCAGCCAACAAACTCCAAGCGATGTACAGCACCAGACCCTGCTTGTGTTCCATCCACCTTGTGGGAAGATGTCATGGACATGGACTAGGAATTGGATGATAGCATGTGGACAACTTAGACTATGGTAAAGAGAATGTTAGATGCAATGGTGATCAATTAGCCAGAGGAAAAATGTAAGGTGAAATTTGCTCTAAGATGGTCATGAGCCAAACAGCTCCTGGAGTATGTTAGACAGATTGTGCTAGTCATCCAAGTTCATGCCTGTGAGAGGATGCAGCAGGAGTCAATTAATTTGTTGTTGCTATAACCAAGGCACCGCTTCCCTTGTTTAGTACATCCTCAGTAAGTTTTTCAGTTGTCAATGAAAGACCTTGAAAGGCTCGAACAAAGATGAACTGTTGAGCTGTTCTCAACAAGGTTCAGAGGAGTGTGCTCCCATTCCTTTCTTGCAGTAACAGTGGAACATCACAATTTTGAAATGAGGTTGAACACTACTCGACATGCATTAGAATTGCCAAAGGCACTTCTTACTAGAAGGTCCTGGATGATATTTTGAATCAGAACATAAAACATACCAAATAAAATATTTCGAAGAAGTTGATAGGAATGTGCCATTAGACTGAACTAGCGTTTATGGCTGTATTTAACAATTTCATTGTGAAGCACCATGGGAATGGATGCCTGTTCACCTGTGTCAAAGTGACTGTGCTTCAGAATGTCTTAGATAACAGTGTAATCCGACACTTGATTTATTACAACTGAGGATACTCATCAGCATCAACAGGAGTACACTTGCATACTTTCCTGCCTGTAATGGTGATGTCTCATGAGTGTGTCACGAAATAACAGGCGAATCTATATTTTTTGAGCAGTGCCAAAGCCATTTGTCACGAGAATGTCTTACATAAGGTCGTAATTCAAAAAATAAACAGGGCAAAACGTCAATGCTCAAAATAATTGGCACAAGTTCACTTCCACCCCTCATCTGCTGCAATGGAGGAATTCGATAACATTATTGTGGACTGTTCATATCACTCTAGATGTACAGGCATCGATGGCTTTGTATTTCCAGCTAAATTTTTTCGCAGTATAAATGATATTATTTAGCCGGAACAGAATTGTATCCTTCTGTAGTTCCCACGGGTACAATATCAAGGAATCATCAATTCACTGATGTATCAGCTTCAAATTCTTGAACGATGATGAGATCGAGCGTGAACACTCTGAGAGCATCGACCTCATCAAGAGGGTTACAGGGGCAACCAAGTTGTCATCTTCGATCACAGTACGTTGGCCACTAATTGGAAACGACGTCCCGATGACCATTTCATATCACAGCTATTCGTCGCCATTGCCCAGGCGAGCTGGATGATGACCCACAGAGACGTCAACCAGTCCCCCGGGCTCGCGAACAGATTGTGAGAGGTTTCTTGCCTTTGAAATCACATACAGTGCAGAGAAAATGGAGTGGCTGCAGCCTGGGCCCTCGGAAGCCTCGAGAAATGAAACAGACTTTGTATTGCCATCCACACTTCTTCCCAAACGTAGGTTACAGTAATATAAACAACTTGCCTAACCACAGTCCCAATACTTCAATCTATTCTCATGTGGACGGCCTCCACTCAGCAAGCCACTCTTTCATGTACCTTAATGCTGCTTCCTGCACGACCGCGACAGTTGGGTCTACAATGCCATTCTTCGTGAAAAAATCCGAGCCATGGAATCCATCACCCTCATAGATCGGCATGCTGGGATTGTCAGGCTTATTCAGTCCATCAGCAGAGACAGTCGCTTCACGCCAAGGGTCGCGCAGGCCGTTGGCGAAGAAGAGACGTGGAACATTCACATTCCAACCGGTATACATTGCATTGATCTGTGCAGTGTTCGGCTGGGGTGGATAGGTGAACGCTTGAGGAAACATGTTTACGCATAGGCGCTGAAGATTATGTTGAAGAATGCTTATGTTTCGAATACAATCAATATACGTACCTCCTCGTAAATGGGTTGGAGGATGCGGCTCACAATTGCAGGCTGGCCCCCAGGAGGACCAACCTGGTAAGCTCCGACTTGATTGCATCTAGAATAATTGTTAGAGTAGATATTCGAACTAATGAGAATACGTACACCATCCACCACCACGACCTGTCTGCGTTATTCACGGTAACATTAGTCCAGTAGGGCTGGCTCGTGTTATACGACCCAAAACAAGTTCTAGTTTCACAGTCAGCCAGTCCGGACGACCAGGTCCCAAGGATACGTACTCAGCATCCTCGGATCCACAGACTTCACTATCAAGTTTAGCCATGGCAATCAGAAATCAACAAAACTGCTTACTATCGTCGTAGTATGTAGTATTCCAAAAGTTTCCCCAAGATTTGATGGCGTTTTCAAGTCCCCATCCCTCAGGTCCGGCACTGACACCGTTCTTAACCTCGAGTGCATCACAGAACTGGAAAAACATCGCTCCTGGGCCGGTATCAGGCTGCATATTTTGCCAGTCGAACAAGTTGATTTGAACTGTTGGCCCAAGCAAAGTCAGTCGAGTCAAGAAAGCAGCAGAAGAATTGAAGAAAAAGAATATCGCAAAAAGAAAAGAAGAAGCTGCGCGCGCTGGTGAGTGCAATATAAACTACAGAAAGACATGTTAACCATGCTGTCTATTCTACGCAATCACATAAGCCTAAATATAGGACAAGGACGACCCACTTGCACTGGCAAAATCATCTACGTGTACGACATCGCCGAGGCCAAAAGCCTCCTTGAGGGTCTGGATTCCAGCCACGTCACTAGCTCCGTACAACTCATCCAGGTAGTTAATCACTGCCTCTACATCAGAGGAACAGTTCTGCGGCATGTGCTCGCGAATAGGGGTGAAATACTCATAATAGTCACTGTTTTGGCCGAATAAAATCCCATTTCAATGCATGACCATGTTGCAATATATTCCGATGGTAATAACGGTCGAAGAAAACCACATCAATGAGACACGAGCAGCGATTTCAATAAAAGGACGTACGTGATTGCTTCTACGACCGCAGAGGATGCATATGCGGCCCAGAAAAGTCCTGGTTTGCTGTACACGAATCAATGACTGCGTTTCACTTCTGGCAAGTTACTCACTTGACCATCGTCCAACTTGCGAGGGACCCCGAGTAGCTTCCTCCGCTCAGTATCCAAGGGGCCTGACCTGGTTTCACAGCATCACCCCCAGGCATGGGAAGGTCAGCAGTTTTCGCGAAATACTCGAGATCATCAATGGCCTGCTGGATGGTAAGGAGCGCGAGAGATTGTGACGTGAGGTTGTCGTATGGATTTGAATAGCCAAAGAAACGGTGTTCAATGATGATGACTGCACCATTCTGTTGTTGAGCGATGAGACCGTTGATGGTTTCATTGGTAGCGAAAACCATGGAGTCTAAAAATCAAATGCTTGAGAGAAAGTCACAGATTAAGGATGGTAAACTGACCATCCCCGGAATCTTCTCCGGGTGTCCACAAGATGATGGGGCCACCTACAATGCAACGTTACTCAAAGTTGCACCTCTATCCTCACGACATACCGGGCTCGTAAAACTCCCAGTTCATCCAATACCGCTGCTGGAAGGTCCCGAGGTCTGGATTATTGTGGTCCATGAGCTGATCAAAGTAATAGACAGTCGTAATGGGTGGGAGTACTGTGCCATTCTGCGAAGTGATGAAACGATAACGATTCGGCAGTGGGAGCTTTGGGAGAGAAGGCATGCCGCGAAGCATTGCGTTGGGGATAGCCGCTCGGACAGGACCTGCAAGCAGCAGCGCCGCAAGGGCCCACATTATGTTGAACATTGATAACAGGGATAGCACTCAACAACATGGTGATGGTCAAGAAAAGACCTTTTATAGCCACGGCGAGGCACCACACTTGCGAAGTTCTGATTGAGACATGTGCTACTTGCTTCGCAAGGAAGACGCAGTAATAGATGAGTCGCAGAATCTAATTGGACTTACATAGCTGGCAGCCATCCATCGAACTGAAATTGGCTAAAGATCCAGTGCGTGTAAATTTGCTCATCGCATTCAGAATCTGAATGCGGTTCGCACGACTGAGATTTGAATAGCTGTAGATTCTGATCGATAACTCCTGGAATATTACTTACTACATGCTCGATACTGATAGGCCAGTGGTGAATTAAAAGCTCACTAGCGACTTGCTGGCGGCGCTCACCGTTTGAATGCCATGGTAATCTGACTCGGAGACCGGCACGAGAACATCTTACGAGAAGTTGAGACGTCTGATTCTTGCAGCACATCATGCATTAGTAAAACCTCAACTTACTTAATCAGACTTTTTTGGACTTTTCACGTCTTTTCAGCCTTTTTTTCAATTGTTTTTCTTAATTCACTGCCTGATCCAAACTCGTGTGTTCCAATATGTTTTATAAACCTAAGAGACATGTTTGAAAGCATAAAAACAGAAACTCGTTACCAGTAAGTGACACAGAGTGCTGATTTTATTTATTTATTTTCATTTTCAAATCCTCTCCTGAAGTGGTACTATCGTTGGGCCAGAGTTGCAAAATCTGACAACCACATTTTCATATCTCATTGTTTGCTACACATTAAGACAAAATAATTGTACAGACCTGTAGCTATGTGTGTCACGGGCGAGCTCCAGCTAACAGAAGAATGAAAAGTGTTCAAACGATGCTGCCAGAGGGATGCCGACGCCAAATGTTAGAAACAGTAGAGAGTTGCAAAATTTCTCATGGGCAAGTTGGCGCAGGTGTCACACTGTGTCACAGTGTCGATTTTGCAAAACTGAACTCCGCCACGGCAAACGGTGCAATGCAAGATGCAAGTCTCGAATTTAGAGTAAAAACATTGATTGCGGCACGGGGAGTCATTCTATGGGAGGAACATTAGTATACAGTATGTAAAATTTATGGTAAAGAATATTTATGGGTGACTATAGTACGAGTAAGATGCATGTGGATAAAGTGGTGGTGGACCTGGTGGTATTGTACTGGAAGATGGGTAGTTGCTTGAATTAAATTGCATTGGCAGGTATAACCTATTATGTGATGCAAAAGATGCAGACTCGATTTGGAGGGTAAACGATGGATCAATTCATTGACGGTTTGTTGGTGGAGGAATGTTTTCCTCATTCTCCAGGATATTGGAAACTTGGAGTGGCCGCTTCTGTCCGCGTGAATGGCCGTGAAAGAGACCCTTGAATCACGCATCATTTTTGAGATTGGCATGAGAATCAAAGTACTCTCTGATGGCCTTCAACAACTCAGCCTTGGTTCCTGTTGTCTCGATCTTCAGCTGATTCGCGATGTCGATGAGATCTTCCTTGCTCTTTGTGGAAAGAGCACCGGTGAAATGGATGTCTGATCCCTGCATAGCCTGTCGAGCCAGCCTACTCGCCTGCCTCAATGCTTTCCGCGCCGCCGCTTCTGCTTTCTTCTGAGCCTTGTTTTCCCACGCCATGTCCTGTTCCTCACACTGCCGCAGTCCCTCTGCAGACGTCAACCATCATGCATTGATATGCCTCACCCATGTCTTTTTTTGCTGCTTATTGAGTTGTTTCTTCATCAAGCCCACCTCACTCAGCGCCATTGCACAGTGAGCTTTGGCAGAATGCAGCTCCGACTCCAATGATTTGACTTTTGCCTCCAGCGCGGCAAGCTGGACCTGCATTGATGGTTGGTTGGATGAGTCGGAAGGTGGAGTGGAACTTTGGACATGTGAGTGCTGGTCTTCATCGTCCTTATCCTCGTCTGTCTCTGACTCTTCACTCTCTTCGCTCAACTCCGAACTGCTGTCAGAGGTTTCTGACTCACTCTCACTGCCCGACCCATCACTATCAGACTCCAATTCATCCACAACATCAATGTCACTGGCCTCGACTGTGTCGTCACAAGGTAAGATATCTTGATATAGGTGAAGCTGGCTAGGTTGGATGGGGAATGAGGGTGGGACATGGGCTTCTGTTGATGTGGCCATACTTGGGGCGAAGTCCTTGTCAGTAAAGATGTGGGGATTGAGAGGACATATGCCACTGTTCTTCCATGCCTTTGTAATCATGTCTTCTGTAAATGCCTGGGCCTGAGCTGCCATATATTGATTGATGAAGTCCTGTCTGGGAATTTCATCACCGGTCTCATCGAACACATCCTCACAGCGCTTGTACCATGCTCACTGGAGAGGGCCGAAAACTCCAACATCCAGAGGCTGCAGTTCATGTGTTGTATGAGGTGGTAGACAAAACAACTCGATATTGTGTTGCACAGCCAGCTCACACATTTCTTTTGTGATGTGGGAACCGTGGCCATCGTAGATAAGAAGCATTGGCTTCCTGGAGTTATTTCTTGCTGTCGCCTGAGGAATAAACGAGTCTTCAAACCATTTCATACAGATAAAGTCATCTGTCCACCCATTTGGTGATGTTGCAACACTGAAATACATTTCAGACTTTTTTTCGAAGTGGTGAAACATAGACATACCAAACGTTTGGATGTGCCTGGAACCAACTTTTGTGGTATGACTTTCCGGAAAACACAAACCCTGGAGCAATGCTTGCACCATCCGCAGATATACATTCAATGACTGTAACGAGCTCAAGGTTTGCACTTCAAGCTTTATACTTTGGATATCTACCCCGAGGCACAAAGTACTCCTCTGGAGAAGTCTTCTGGCCACCCCCTCTTTGACACCCTTTCTCATCCATATTGTAGGCATTTTCCCAAGGAATCTCCTTCTCCTCAACAACTTTCTTAAGAAGTTCGAAATGATGCTTGACATTGGTGCGGTTGAAACTCTGGCAACGACTTGGATCCAATGTGGACAGCTTTCCCAGAGTAATGTCAGGATACCGGGTGAGAAAGCCCCTGATCTACTTTTCATGTGGCTTTTTTCTGGAAAGCACTGCAGCTTTGATCCGGATTGTCCATTTGCTGAGGGGATGCCCCATGGAGCTAAGGTGCTTGATCCAGTCGACAAGCACAAATTCCAATTCAGGGGACAAGAGCTGTTGGTGTCCATGAGCTTTGTAGCAGGGCTGAGTGAGACCAAGATAGTGCCGTCGAAGTGTGTGATATGGAACATTATGCTCCTTAGCAGCAGTACGAATATTTGGAGAAGAAGAAGCAAGAAGAATAGCACAGACATCCTGAATTTTTTTCTCTCGCTCTGCATTGAGTTTCTGAGCTTTTGTTCTGAAGACACGAGTGCAATGCGCTGGCATGCAACAGCAATATTGACTCGGAGTACCCGAGCAGTCTCAAGTCATCATTGAAAGTTTTGCAGCTGTGCACTGCTGCACTCAAAATTGGTTCTCCACTCCAAGCTGTCACACTTGATCATTCTTTGACGTCGATGCTTGCATTGTTGATAACAACAGCAATTGTGCTCCGTTCTCGCTGGAAAAATGCTCAGAGGGTGAGGATAGGCATGAAGTGTGTGCGGAAGAAAAAAATAAATTTTTCGGTTGTGATTTTTACTTTTGCCTGACTATTCTATGTGAAAAAGGGTCACTTCGAATGATAGATTTGAAGCCGTATGTGTTCCTCATCCTTATTTTTATAAAACAAAAATACTATACTATAAATATATGTTGGAAGGTCCTATATCCAAGAGTAGGGGACTTAAGATGTGTTGTTGCGTGTGCTATGAGGCATTTTGCAACTCTCTACTATTTTGCAACTCTGGCCCAATGATAGTAATCTTTACAAATTGTGAACTTCTACCATTGCAACAGTATGAAATAATAATAATAAACTATTCCTGATACTCAAGTTGGGACCAGGCAGTGAAATAAGAAAAATAACTGAAAAAAGGCCACTCATTTTTGAACAGAAGTGGAAAGACGTGAAAACCATCAAAAAGTCCAAAAATGTCGCGATTAAGTAAGTTGAGGTTTTACTGATGCCCTGCGTCAGTGGGATAACATACGATGACCTGCTGTGGTGATGCCACACTGTACACACCTTAAAGTTACACGAAAACTCGGACTTTGCGGTCAAACGCGCGATCACTTTGCCCAATATGGACTCTGAATCAAGAAGCGCCAAGCAAAATGCAAGTTTGACTCCTGCATCATGGCGGCAAACCATGCAAGCACGTTGATAACCGCTAGCATTATGTGCTAATGGGTCTGGCACCGCGTCATGCCGTCACGGTGTCGCTGTGTGTTCATAGTTCTCTTTACGGTTCTTTCCTCACTACTATGGCGACCTCTGCTTCATCTCACGGTGTTATTGGTCTTCAAAATCGAAGTAGATATTGGATTATCAAAAAGGATTCTTGGCGATACGACAAACTCATTTCCAAGTCGGTGATATTCATTTTCATAAACTTGGTGCCACTGCCAACACTGATCCTGTCGAAGATGGATCCTACATAGCAAGATTCTCTGTCAGGTCCACTCGCACGATGGCAGCTGCACTTTCAGGATGACTACAGGATATCGTGACAAAGTACCGACCCGTCATGACTTAAGACGAAAGTCTGGCTGGCAAAATGTCGTGAAGAATAAACAGAACATCAGTAGAGACCTGCATGTTACCTTCGACCAAAGAAGCTTACTTCTCGAGCGCGTCCGAATCCAAAAATCTGCAGAAAAGCCATCTCGCGCGATAGGCCCTCAGCATAAATGACATGATGACAAAGTAGGCAAAGAATCAAGCTCATTAGTCGCAAGACATGGGAAAATGTCACTATCATTATGTTCAAAAACAATTGGTTTATAGATCTCATAGCACCATATCACGGACTCATGAATTCCCGGGTTTCCACTCAGCAAGCCACTCCTTCATGTACCTTAATGCTGCTTCCTGCACGACCGCGATAGTCGGGTCTATACCGTTATCGTACGATAACATATCCGAACAATGGAATCCATCGCTCATATAGATCGGCATGCTAGTCGTGTTAGGCTTATTCAGCCCGTCAGCAGAGACAGTCCCCCCGCGCCAAGGGTCGCGCAGGCCATTGGCGAAGAAGAGACGTGGGACATTCACGTTCCAGCCAGCGTACATCGCGTTCGTCTCTGCCGTGGCAGGCTGAGGTGGATAAACGAATGCTTCGGGGAACATGTTGACACATTGGCGCTGATGATCATGTTGATGAATGTTCATTTCTTAGATCAAATCTACGTACCTCTCCATAACTGGGCTGGAGGATGCGGCTCACAATCGCAGGTTGGCCTTCAGGAGGCCCAGTCTGGTAGAAACCGATTTGGTTGCACCTAGTAAGATCGTCAGATTAGATATTGATGCGGATGAGAACGCATACACCATCCAAAGCCACGATCTGTTGGCATTATTCACGGTAATATTAGTGAAGTAGATGGCAGTCGGGTCAAACGTCCCAAGACAGGTTCTGTCTTCACCGTCAGCAGTGCAAACGACATCACGTCCCAAGAACACGTACTGGACATCTTTATCATGACAATCTTCACCATCCAGATTAGCTATATCAATCAAAAATGAAACGGACCACATACTATACCTGTAGTATGTAGTATTCCAAAAGTTGCCCCAAGAGCGAATAGCATGATCAACTCCCCATCCCTCAGGTCCGGCATTGACACCGTCCTTGACCTCGAGTGCATCGCAGAATTCATAGAACATCGAATTGGGGCCAGTAGAAGGGTCCAGATCTTGCCAATCCCATAGGTTGTATTCAACTATTGGTTTGAGTAGAGTCAGTTGGATGCCAAAAAACATTGTCCAAGAACAAATATACGAGTGTGTATCCAAACGGCTGACACAAGACAAATAAAGAGGATAATACACCGCGAACAAACTGAAAGATGTTGTGCGAATCAGAGGGTGCATAGGTGTTCGTTCTATGCATGCATTTAAGATTGAACGAAACGCAAGGACGACTCACGTGCGGTGGCAAAATCGGCAACATGATCAAGATCGCCGAGGCCGAATGTCTCCTGGAGCGTCTTGATTCCAGCTGTGTCTTTAGCCGCGTACATCCCATCCAGGTAGGCGATCACTGCCTGTATATCAGAAGAACAGTTCTGTGGCATGTGCTCGCGAACAGGGGTGAAATATTCATAAAAGTCACTAAATTTGGTCGAGAAGAGGTCGGAATTCAATAAACGATCACATTGTTTGCATATTCATATAGAGGAAGGGAGAAGAAATCCATCACATCAATGAGAGTCAGCAATGATTGCAATGATGTGACATACATGGTCGTTTCCACAGTAGCAGAAGATAAATATCCAGCCCAGAAGATTCCCGGTTTGCTTCGAGTCGATCACCATACTGACAAAACGGGATCAGTTTGTGGCACTCACTTAACCATCGTATAACTGGTAAGGGCTCCACCGTAGCTTCCTCCAACCAATATCCATGGTGCCTGGCTTGGCTTCACAGCATCACCCCCAGACATGGGAAGGTTAACGGTGGTAGCGAAATACACCAAATCATCGATAGCTTGCTGGACAGTGAGGAGAGCCAGAGATTGTGACGTGAGGTTGTCGTATGGATTTGAAAACCCAAAGAAACGGTGTTCAATGAGGATGGCTGCACCTTTTTGTTGTTGGGCAATAAGACCGTTAATGGTGTCATTCGTAACGTAGCCTTGATAACCTGAAACTTTGTGAGAAAGGTAGCAAATCGGCTATAGTAAGACCAACCATCTGCGTTCACTTCTCCAGGCGTATTCAGTATAATGGGACCGCCTTGAATGCATACGTCAATATCACTTGAAGCGCACCTCGATCCTCGCGACATACCAGGCTCATAAAACTCCCAGTCCATCCAGTATCGCTGCTTGAATGTTCCGAGGTTTATATTATTGTGGTCTCTGAGCTGATCAAAATAATAGGTGTGCGTAATGTTTGGGAGTATCGTGCCATTCGGCGAAGTGAACAAACGTTCTGGCACTGGAATTTTTGGGACAGAAGGCATACCACGAGACATGGAATTGGGAATGGCTGCTCGAGCGATGCCCACAAGTAGCAGTGACATGAGGGCCCACATCTTGATCACAAGTTGAAGGGTAGGATCACACGACATGATCTTGGCGGAGAAGGGTCGTTTTATATGTAGCCATCCCGCCAAGATGTGTAGGGTAACCAGGCCACTCAGCAGCCCAATGGAAAGCGCGTGAAAGACTCGTCATGGACTCCGGGATGGCGGCAAATGCTAAGAAGCCACATGAATCGTACTTGCAATTAGCTTGCCGGTAAAATTTTTAGAAGTCCACCGCCTGAATGAATATTGATGGGAGAATGCCAGCGCGTCCTGGGAATCATCTTACAGCGAATACATAGAAACTGCGTATGCCAGCATGCTTTTGCGATGAGGATTGCACCATGGTCTCTCCAGTACTAGAAGTTGCTCATCTCGCCACTTTGGTACCGCAGGAGAAATGGGCAGAGCGCGCGGTTTGTTTTCGACTTCGGTAGTATTTCGCCGTCTGCGGACTTTAGTTAGCCATCGCTCGTTGTTGCACTGTTGTTTGACACCGCGACATTCGCAAAGTCGGAGAAGTGGAAGTGGACGAGGGTGTTTGCTTTGTCTGCATAGCAATCGACAAAGTACACAACCTACCCGGTTGAAAAAATGGATTTTGTGTCGTACCATTTGAGAAAGCCAAACCTGCTTTGCACAGGGTCAGAAAGATGAGACAAGTAATTTCTCAATGTCCTCGTCTCCTACAGTCCATCGTAAGGTGCTGATAACGAAATATTGCAAATCGGTGCGACGCGCCGGCAATTTGTAGAGACCTTCACATCATGATACAACACCCGCATGTATATCAAAAACTTCGTCATCTCGAGTCCTACAAGATGGTGATCAAGCTAGGCCCAGCTGGGAGCGCGCCCCAAACTCCTTCCAACATGGTCCAAAAAGCTGTAAAGGGTCTTCCTGGTCTGTCGAGAAAGAAGCTCATCAAGCTCGGTGCACTGTTCACGAATAATGATATACAGTAAGTTCGGAGGATTCATAGCATGACGCTACCTATGGAGTTCAGAAGACTGTTCCCGTGACACAGATATCGCAACATGTCAAATCCGGGCGGGGCGATGAATAAGGAAAGTAGAAGGATGCCATCAAGGGAAAGATATTTTGTCGAGGAAGATGTGTATGATAACAAGACCACGAGCCTTCATCGTGCGAACCGCCTCGTGAACGTCTAGATGGGACATGAGTCGATTTGACGTTATGAAAGAGGACTAGCACACACACCACAGCAACCAGAAACAAGACGCCCACCTTCGCTAGAGCAAGTTCACTCGAACCATACTCAACAAACAAAACCATCAAGATTCAAAATCCAGCACAAACGGCGGATGATTCGTTATGGCTGCATCAACCCAGTGACCACTCCTCGTCCGACGTTTGAAGATCATGACGACGCCATAACGGGAGTTGCAGCTTGTCACAGCCTTCCCCGATAAACGACGAATGATCACTGAATCGTACGACAAGACATTTTCTCTAATCGGAGTAGAACCGAATGAGAATATTGATGTTGTATTCAGAAAATCTAGAATCTGGAGGCCCTAGGCCCTTGCGATTTTTGATCCTGCTACTCGTACAAGGGCAAGCTCCACGTCGTGCATAGAGAATAAGTCCGGCAGAGTCCAAGTAAGTTTAAACACCGCTCGATATCTTTGCAACCGGTACATCCCGCCCGTCCACTGCATGCAATTGGAACATGTCATGCTCGCTGTCCTTCTTTCTCATCTGCCCCCTTCCTGCACGTCTCATGTCTTCGCTGCAGCAAAAGGTCCTTCACTATGAAACTTGAAAGGCTGACAAATGAGAGCAAGTATTGGATTTCCTTGAAGTGAACCGAGAAAAACTATACATAAGACCAGGGAAAGGCACACGAGACAGAGCGTAGATGTACTGCAGAGGTGAACAGACCTATGTCCACAACGTCAATAACGTAGGAACTCGCTGCATGTGCCCGTCCCCGATGCCTCCCTTGGCGACCACCAGCTTCTATGCATGTGCAAGCACCTATTCCCAAACTGAAGCAGGTCCGTCCTCTTTCACAAGCTCTTCATACACGATTCCGTATCATATCATCTTCAGCAAACACTTTCGAAATGTGTATGTTCATTGTGCTTTATTTCATTGAATGCCCGAGTTTTGATACCTCGGGCAAACCATGAACTGGCACGACCTCTTGTTACCTGCAATGTCCAGCAACGCTTTTATGCACTCTCTCGCTTCCCGCAGACACCACACATGATCATGACACCCTGTAGCCTGTGTCAGACTGTTCTAACACGCTTCCTGGTTGATAAGCTTTATTTTATTTTCTATTACAAGCGGTGACCTCCGGTCGTTGCTTTTTATTGGGACACTCATGTGATTCCAGCACAAAGCAGACATTTGAACCCCACATTTGTACTACCTCTCTCCTCATTTACTCCTGCACACGGGACAATGCAGTATACCTTGACCATGAGCAAACGGTTCCGAGCTGTGCGATCTGGGCGAATAAAACGTGGTACGCAGGATACAGTGATTGATGAACAGTCAGATTTCGACGAATCGATGATGAAAAGCTGCCATCCGTCACGCTCAGTTGTACATTTCTCATCAATCGCTTTTCGACCGAGAGGTGATATGCAATTTATTTTCGATGGGGATGAATTCTGGGCGTAAGTGAACATCATTAAGTAGTCTGGTGTCTGTTCAGGTCCATCAATAGGTGCGATCCTCGACGGAAGCTGCTGTATTAGCTCCAAAGGTAAACTCGACAACGGCTAAGTCACCGTCAGGCCAAGCAATGTAACCGTTGTATTATTCGCTCTCAGCCATGTACAGCTGATTATAGTGTCGTGAAAGTGGAAACAAAGCGAAAGAGGATCTTGCAGGTGAAAAGGAGGCACGCGAATGGATTGCAAAGATCATGGGTGGCAATCGATACCGAGCCAGCGGCTATTCGTGTTAGACATAGCATGTCACATACTGGAGTATTTGTGGAGATAGTAAACGAGCGAGAGCTAGACAGGTACGATCTCAGTATTCGGTTCACGAATCTCTTATTGACAAGTGTTTTACCTAGACAGGTAC